>JABGLX010000112.1:145000-200000 GCA_014281875.1 Nibea albiflora | reverse complement strand
AAAATTTTAGAGATTTTTAATCAGATCCAATCATTCCTAGTGGCCAATGACATCTATGAGAAGTTTGAGTCTGGCTTTAAACCATTACATAGGACAGAGACAGCACTGCTGAGAGTTTTTAATGATTTAATGGTTACTGTTGACTCAGGAAACCCTGCTATGCTAGTGCTCCTTGATTTGACAGCTGCTTTTGACACTGTGGATCATGAGATTCTTTTAACATGATTAGAGCAGTGGGTGGGCATCACTGGCTCAGCTCTCTCTTGGTTACAGTCTTACTTGACTGATCAGAGTTTCTCTGTGCAGCTAGGTGAATTCTCCTCATCCTCAGCCCCCCTTACTTCCGGAGTCCCCCAAGGCTCCATCCGCGGGCCAATTCTCTTTTTGCTGTATATGTTACCATTAGAGTCAATTTTCAAGAAGTACAATCTTTCTTTTCATTTTTATGCTGATGATGTTCAGATCTATTTGCCTTTGACATCCGAATTATTCTGTACAGACATTGCTTGATTGTCTAAACGATGTAAAATCCTGGATGACATCAAACTTTCTACACCTAAATGCAAACAAGACTGAAATTATAATGTTTGGATGTTGTCCAGCAGACTTTCTGGGCCCCCATAAACCAAACATTCAGTCTGCTGTTAGAAATCTTGGTGTAATAATTGATGACAGGCTGAAATTTGACCACCAGATTAGCTCGGTCGTGAAAAACAGCTTTTATCATTTGAGGATTTTATCAAAAGTTAAAGGATACCAGCCACGTAGAGATCTGGAGACTCTAATGCTTTTATTAATACAAGATTGATAGCTCACTCTATTCTGACCTGGACCGTTTTATGTATATGTATTAACCTGTACAGCACTTCAACCTCGGTTGTTTTTAAAGTGCTTTATAAATAAAGTTTGAGTTGAGTTAAGTTGAGTCAGTCCTGGTACGTGGTCTACCACGTAAGGTAATCTCTCAGCCAATCAGAGTACAGTATTCCTGTTGCTATGGTGTCTGTACCTCTGCGTAGTGGCAGCAGTTTGTTCTCCAGAATATCTCTGGCATCGGTTCCTTCGTCCATCAGGTCCAGTTTGGTGATCACGCCGATGGTCCTCAGACCTGAACACAGAGTACTTCATTAGACCAGGTTCTGGATCCACACACCTTCACACCCTACAGCCCCTGTGTGGTCCCCCTGGACCTGCTGCACCTGAGGCAGTGAAGGTGACACTGACCTTGCGGGTCAACCTCCTTGGCGATCTTCAGAGCGTCGGAGTTGGCGAGGTCAGAGTTGGCAGGAGAAACGGCCAATAGGAGGCAGTTGTCCTTGGTGACAAACTGCATGAGCATGTCTCTGATCTGATGCTCGATGTCGGCCGGCTGATCACCCACCGGAACCTTTGTCATCCCGGGCAGGTCCACCAGAGTCAGGTTCAATACTGCAGAACCAAACACAGAGCAGGTCAGAGTCATGTTCAGTTAGACCGGGCCTGTCTGGCTGTTCTGTTAGACCCAGGCCCGTCTGAGTGTGTTACCATTCGGAGAGTAGACCCGCAGGTTGATGGGGACTGGACTGATCCCTTTGTTCTGTCCGGTGACCCGGTCCGTCTCAGCTTCGATCTCCTGACGGACTTCATCAAAGTCGGTGAACTTCTTCCCCTTACAGTGCAGGAACTCTGCGAACTCTGAGCAAACAATCAGAAGTCAGTAACAAATCAACAACCAATCAGCAGTCAGTCATCAGTCACATGATCAGATGATCTCACCTGTTGGACAGTTGATGAGCTGCAGCACGAGAGGACGACGAGTGACAATACCAGAACCACGAGGGAGGAAGTCTCTGAGAGGAGGAGGAGTATAGGATGTAATTAGATTACTTTATATATTTTAATCTGTTACTCATATATTATGTATATTCTGTTGATCTGCATACATTTGCATATTCATGATAGTTTGTTTCAGCTCGTCACGACATCAAGTGTGTGTGTGTGTGTGTGTGTGTGTGTGTGTGTGTGTGTGTGTGTGTGTGTGTGTGCTGACTGCAGGGGACACTGCAGCTCCACACACAGCTGAGTCATGTGACTGACAGTGACCAATCAGATGACTGGAACAGACAGACCCTCGTCATCTTCAGAAGGAAGATTCAGCTGACTGGTTCATTGGTCGGGCTCTCAGGTTCTGGACCAACATGATGTGTGGAGCTCCTCAGGGCTCTGTGCTCTGTCCATGCAGTCGACCATCACTCATGGTCAGAGCTCAGCTGGACTTCCTGCCCATGAAAACCACAAGAACTGGTTTGATCCTGGTCTGGTTCTGAGCCCAGTCCACTGCTGGTCGGCAGGTCTCTTCTTGTGTTTGTTGTTCTCCCTCAGTCTCCTTATCTCATTACCTTTCATGAGGGACACCTGTTCATTAAACCTGTCCAAGTGACGTCATGAATCTGACAAACAGAACAGAACCACAGACACAGGTCTGATTCAGCAGGGGAGCTCCCTCTGACACTCTAACCCCAGCCCACGGTCCGGCTCGGTTCGGCCTGAACAGACAGACAGGAGGACCGACAGGTGGACAGACAGACACACAAACAGAAGGACTCACTTGCCCACGAAGTTCTCTAGCACCGAGCTCTTCCCGGCGCTCTGCCCGCCCACCACCGCGATCTGCGGCAGGTCGAAGTTCGAGTTCTGTCCGATGGAGGCGAACGCGTCCTGGAGCTTGTTCACCAGCGGGATGAGTTCCTCCATCCCCCGGTTCCCCATGATGACAGGCGGACGAAGGCACAGGCAGGCAGGCGGATGGTGGGTGGAGGAGCTGAAGGCTGCCGATGATCACACAGACAGACAGGCAGGCAGACAGACAGACAGGCAGCGATTAGGCAGGCTGCAGCAGCTGTCTGACGTCTATCCTCGATCAGCTGATCGATGAGATTTTAATAACGATGTTTATGATGATGGTGACGATGATGCTGTGACCTTCAGCTGCGCTCTCTTCCTCTGCAGGGATGGACCAACACACACACACACACACACACTTCCTGTATGGACCTTCACAATAAAAGCACAACCGTGTAAACTCAATGAATAAATAAAGCTTCATTATTTTATTGGTCAGTTTGTCCTGGTTTTGATGAATCTACACAGAAATAATGTAATCTATTACATTACTCACCCATTCTTCATTACAGTAATCTATTACTCAGCTGTGTGAATATTTACTTTTTATATCTTCATCTTTTTCTGCTTCGATTGAATTAAAACAATATATTCTTATTCTGAAAGGTCGAAGTCTGACTTCCGGTCCATGCAATAGATTGACACGTGAGTAGAGATGACGCAAAGCTGCAGTGCGTCATCGGAGCAACAGGGGGCGCCAAAGAGGATTCACATTGATTATTGATTATTGATCCTTGCTGCATTTATACTCAGTTTTGTCTCAGTCTAAGAGAGAAAGACTGATGAAGACTAAATCTGTCTGTCATCACTGAACTGTTCATGCATGGTGTGATTGATTTGTTAACCTCATTACTATGATTACTGTCTACAGTCACGCCTCCTTCACATGTACTACAAGAACCAACTGTAGCTGAGGAGATGTCATCGAAATCAGAGTCTGTAAATACTACTACGCAATGCTTAATGAGACAACAGAGTATCTGTGAGTATTACCTGAGTACGTTACACTGGATGGTCTTTGTCTTGATTTGGTCTCCACCTTTCAAAGTCTTGGTCTAGCTGCAGTCTCGATACACTTCGGTCTTGGTCTTGACTACAACATTCATATTAGTTATTACATGTCAAGTCAGCAAGTCTTTTCTCTGTTCTCTGTCTTAGTCTCATGACTCTTGAGTTCCACTTCATTGAAACCAGATATGCTCTCTGAAAAGGTCCATGTCTGGTTGCACTATGAACAGTCATAGAGAGCAAGTTGTAATTCAACAAGTCAACTCATAACCTTCTTGTTGTAAATTGAGTAAATCTAAATCAATCATAAATCTATCTATCGATTTACCAGAAGCAGGCAGGCACTCAGATCAGCATTTACAAACAATGACAAGACTTCACACTGAACCTGAGAAAACAAGATTTCATTTCATGATCAAATCTGTCAGCAGTTAGAGTAAATTAATGTTCAGGATAGTCTTTAATGGACAAATCAATATCAACAACGATGGAGCCCTTTAATCTTCTGATCACTGAACAGACATTTAGTGAAGGAGCTAACATGAAATGTAGTCAGTTCTAGCAAAGCTAAACTAACATGAAGTTCATGAATCTCCTCTTAGGAACTTACAGTCAGTGTGATTTCTGGAATACCTGCAGGAACACATTTAAACACGTCAAACTAAATATAAATACTGTCAGTGCAGCCACAAACTGAAGACAGGATTACCAAGGCATCCTTCAAAGGACGCAGCCTTCGAAGGCGACTTCTCCTGAGGGTCCTTCAAAGGCCGCATCAACTGCTGTTAATAAATGAGACGGTCTAGCCTTTGAAGTTTTTCCTGGTTGCGTCACCAGCTTCCCCAACATTTGTAAAAGGAGGGTCTGTGGAGAGATGGTCTGCTGGGAAACTGATCATGTCCTGTCTCTGGAATGATCCACAGAGCTCGCTCCATGTGATGCTGCTGACACACTTCATGCCAACAATTATCCAGAAACCTGCAGCATGGTTGCTCTTTCAGTGCATAGTCATCGTCAGTGTTGTATTTGTACATGATAATGCCTCACCAGAAGTGTATCAGTGTAGCCATATGGTCAATTTTTTCTCATTTCAATGAAGTTGTAAGTCTCACACTGTGTGTGTCTGTGACGTCTAACACTCAGGAGCACATGGACTCAAATCATCCTGTCATCATTTGTACTGTACAAAGATCAGCTGCTCCTCCACTGATTGGCTCTTATTTTGAAGTTCAACTTTACCTTTCACATGCTCAGTTTGTGATAAAAAAGCCAGCACATCTCGGATTCACAGAGCTTTAGTCTTACCTTCTTATAAAGAGTCCAATAAACCCTGTGTATGATTTTATATGTAATTAAGTGGGTCTGCATCTCTCTAGATGTCTTATACCAGGATCCGGTTATTTCCTTCCACTTCTCCGTAATTATCTCACCCTGTAAATCTGCCTCGATGCTCTCGAGACCCTGAAGTTCTGCTGGGTGAAACTGTAACTGTCTCATAAGACAACTAGATACCCCACTTCTAGCCCCCTGATCGCACTGCACTATTTTTTGTAACTCTGTTTGAGGCAATAGGGGGAGTTTTCATTTTGCAGACATTATATAGCTTCTTAATTGCAAATATTTCCAAAAGTCTTTCCAAAAGTGATTCTATATTTAGTTACCAGTCGTGCTAAAGACATAACATTATCACCCTTGAAAACATCTCCAATAAAAATAATCCCTGCTTCAACCCATGACTTCCAGTAAAGAGTTTCAGTAGTTCTAATGAGGAGGACTGGATTCGGAGTATCAAAGCACAGCAGCAGTAAATCATTAACTAACTATAAGCTGTAGTGGAGATGGTAACAATAATGACAGTAATGCTATATATGGTGGACGTCAGCAGCAGACCACAGCAGCAGCCACGATCCAGGAGAACCTGCTGGACGAGAAAGCACAGAAACTCCAGGGAAGAAGTTTAGTTAGTAACATGCATTGATGGTAATGGACATTGTAGCCTATATACACTCACCGGCCACTTTATTAGGTACACCTTGCTAGTACTGGGTTGGACCCCTTTTTGCCTTTGTTGCATAGATTCAACAAGATACTGGAAACATTCCTCAGAGTTTGGTCCATATTGACATGATAGCATCTCGCAGTTGCTGCAGATTTATCGGCTGCACATCCATGATACAAATCTCCCGTTCCACCACATCCCAGGTGCTCTATTGGGTTGAGCTGACTGATCTGCTGACTGTGGAGGCCATTTGAGTACAGTGAACTCATTGTCATGTTCAAAAAACCAGTCTGAGATGATTCGAGCTTTATGACATGGCATGTTATCCTGCTGGAAGTAGCCATCAGAAGATGGGTACACTGTGGTCATAAAGGGATGGACATGGTCAGAAACAATACTCAGGTCGGCTGGGTGTCCTTAATGTCCAGTCCATGAAGCCCCAGCTACTTTTCAAAGGACAGGCTTAACCAAAGGCTGAGTAAATCATCGTGGACTTATACTTAATATTACAAAACATTTAAAGAACAAATTCCTCCTGCAGATCAGAAACATTTTCTTAAAGTGGAAACATGTCCAACTTGTCATAGTACGGAAAAGATTTTTGGACATAAATATAACATATACTTCTAAATCCAGAGTATATATGTGACCCAGTAGGAAGTACATACTGAAACAACTGAGTAAAAATAAAACTGTCTTACACCATATTAAAATGACCTTCAATAGTTGTTTATTGAATGTTGGAAAAATCCAAACATGTCAATCGACCACAAAAAGACTGAATGACAACAACACTTTCGGAATTTCTGGAGTTTAAAAATAATTTCCTACAACAGCTACTCATTGTAGCTTTTATCAGATATACAGGTAGAAACGGTGCATCTGTCTGGGACTATTTTCAACATTAATCCACATTTGTTGCTCTCGTGAGTATTTGAAGCGGAAGGACGGTGATGTATGTATAGACACATGACTGTCAAAAAAATGTGTGTGTTCACAGTAATAGTAATAGTAAGAATAAGTAACAGTAAGAATCACTGATAAGTTTTGAATCGTTTGTGGACAAAATGGCACTCACTGGCACAGAAGGAGATACCAGGCTTTATTTCATGCACAATTTTTCAATTTTTCACAAAATAAATATATATTTAAATAGGTCTTTTTTTATTTGAGGCCACCATTATTCTATGTATAAGTTAAAAACAAAGGGGGCAGCGTTTAGCTCAGTCAGTAGAGTGGCCGTCCCACATGCGAAGTCTCGCTGCGGGGCCAAAGTTGGAATCCTGACCCTTTCCTGCATGTCACTCTCCATCTCTCCTCATGTTTCCTGTCACTCTTCAGCTGTCTCTATCCTATAAAGCTAAAAGGCCAAAAAAAAAACTTTTTCATACAAGAATGTAGAAACAAACATTGACTCGTACAAACACAGTTTGGTTTTTCTGTTCACATGGAGGGTTGATATTTGGGATCCCACAATTCCTTGTAGTTTTTGATCAGAACAAATACTCGAGTACAGCTGAACACAGTTACTCCATTTACGCTCTGACACGAGGTTACACATGATGATGACGTATGAAAGAAAAACGTATGAATGAACTGATGACATCACACAAATATTTTCTTTAACTGATTTTTTTTCAAACTCAACAAACAAAACAATTTAAATAAAGTTTTTTTCAGTTTGAACAAAAAGACAAATAATAAAAATAAACTTTAAAAACATGTTCATCGTTCTATCACTCAGTCTTTAAAGTCTCTGTGGCACCTTCACATCAAAGAAACATTCAGAAAACATTAAAGGAACATTAAAGGAACAGACTTGTTTTCATCTGTTTGTTTTCACATTTTCACTTCATATAAACATTAAATAAACGTTAAATACACTTTTCATAAGCTTTCTATAAATACAATAAAAAGTTTGATATATACTTATATATATATACTTATGATATATACTTCTCAGTATATCGATACTTTTATGTTAATTATTTAATTAACATTTGTCCTGATTTAATCAATGAAGTCTAAAACTCTGATGTCACTGTCTGAAGTTTATTCAGGCTGAGACGATGATGCATTCAGGGTCACCTCACAGAGGTTCAATCAGGCTGTCAACAACAGGTAAAAAAGTTCAGATAGTCCAGGTGCTGTCCAGGTGTAGGTCAGGTGTAGTTCCAGTTTACTCAGCTGTACCTGTCTGTGTCCTCAGGTGGAACCTCCCGTGTGTCCTCAGGCGTACCTGTAACTGTGTACCTGTCCCAGGTGGTTCAGGTGAGTCATTGCTGGTTCAGGGGCAGCTTGACGAAGGCGATGGCAGCGAGCTCTTTACAGAACTCTTCAAGGACAATCAGTCCTCTCAGCAGGGTCAGGTGCTCCAGTCTGAAGACACACACAGGTGAACACACACAGGTGAACACACACAGACAGACACACACAGGCAGACACAGACGAACACACACAGGCGAACACACACAGACAGACACACACAGGCGAACACACACAGGCGAACACACACAGGCGAAAACACACAGGCGAACACACACAGACAGACACACACAGGCGAACACACACAGGCGAACACACACAGGCGAACACACACAGGCGAACACACAGGCGAAAACACACAGGCGAACACACACAGGCGAAAACACACAGGCGAACACACACAGGCGAACACACAGGCGAAAACACACAGGCGAACACACACAGGCGAAAACACACAGGCGAACACACACAGACAGACACACAGGCGAACACACACAGGCGAACACACACAGGCGAAAACACACAGGCGAACACACACAGACAGACACACAGGTGAACACACACAGACAGACACACACAGGCGAACACACAGGCGAACACACACAGGCGAACACACACAGGCGAACACACACAGGCGAAAACACACAGGCGAACACACACAGGCGAAAACACACAGGCGAACACACACAGGCGAACACACACAGGCGAAAACACACAGGCGAACACACACAGGCGAACACACACAGACAGACACACAGGTGAAAACACACAGGCGAACACACACAGACAGACACACAGGTGAACACACACAGGCGAACACACACAGACAGACACACAGGTGAACACACACAGACAGACACACACAGGTGAACACACACAGACAGACACAAAGACAGACACACACAGGTGAACACACACAGACAGACACACACAGGTGAACACACACAGGCAGACACACACACACAGACACACACACACAGACACACACAGGCGAACACACAGGCGAACACACACAGACAGACACACAGGTGAACACACACAGACAGACACACACAGGTGAACACACACAGACAGACACAAAGACAGACACACACACAGGCAGACACACACAGACAGACACACACACACAGACAGGTAGACAGACAGACAGTTACCCTGCATTGTGCTCCAGTCCCAGCAGGTGTCTCCTGGCGTTCAACAGTCTGTCTGTCAGATTGGAGACCAGCTGGATCCTCTGCATTAACTCCCCCATCAACTGAGAGACAGACAAGCAGAGAGACAGACAGGATGATGGAGTACTGCTCTGACTTAGAGCAGTGAGACAGGTGTCTGTATGTCTTACCCTGATGAGTACAGAGAAGAGTGACCTGGAGCAGTGAGACAGGTGGATGTAGGGGTTGAGCAGGTACTCGTTGAGCAGAGGATGATTGAAGGACGACAGCCTCGATAGAACGGCCGTCAGCTGGAGGTTCAACTCATAGGGCTGACAGACAGACAGATGAGAGGCAGGCAGATGAAAGACAGACAGTTAGGTGACAGACAGACAGGTCAGTGACAGGTCAGAGACAGACAGGTAGGTGAGATACAGACAGGTCAGAAATAGACAGACAGACAGGTCAGAGACAGGTGAGAAAGAGACAGGCAGGTGACAGACAGAGACAGACAGGTCAGAGCGGCATACCTGCTCCAGGACCCGGCCCAGTCGGTCGAAGAGAACCTTGAACAGATGACCTTCAAAGAAGTGTTCAGGTGAGGAAGAGGGAGGAGGAAGAGAGACCGGCCAATCCCACGACAGAGAGAGAGACTGACACTCTGTCACCTGGACGACAGGAGGACATGTCAGGTACAGGACTGGTACCATGGCAACAGGTCCTCAAACAGGAAGTCATTTCAAAATAAGAGTTCTGACCAGCGTGTGAGCGTCGTGGACGTACGACTCGTATCCGCCCTCCTGAAGCAGCTGAGCAGACCGGACCTGAACCGGAACCAAGCACAGGAAGCTGCACACACAGACACACACACAGGGAGGGGTCAGCTGTGTGGGAGGGGTCAGCAGTGTGGGAGGGGTCAGCTGTGGGGGAGGGGTCAGCAGTGCGGGAGGAGTCAGCAGTGTGGGAGGGGTCAGCTGTATGGGAGGAGTCAGCTGTGTGGGAGGGGTCAGCTGTGGGGGAGGGGTCAGCTGTGGGGGAGGGGTCAGCTGTGGGGGAGGGGTCAGCAGTGCGGGAGGAGTCAGCAGTGTGGGAGGGGTCAGCAGTGTGGGAGGGGTCAGCAGTGCGGGAGGAGTCAGCAGTGTGGGAGGGGTCAGCTGTATGGGAGGAGTCAGCTGTGTGGGAGGGGTCAGCTGTGGGGGAGGGGTCAGCAGTGCGGGAGGAGTCAGCAGTGTGGGAGGGGTCAGCAGTGTGGGAGGGGTCAGCTGTGTGGGAGGGGTCAGCGATGTGGGAGGAGTCAGCAGTGTGGGAGGGGTCAGCAGTGTGGGAGGGGTCAGCAGTGTGGGAGGGGTCAGCTGTGGGGGAGGGGTCAGCAGTGCGGGAGGAGTCAGCAGTGTGGGAGGGGTCAGCAGTGTGGGAGGGGTCAGCTGTGTGGGAGGAGTCAGCTGTGTGGGAGGGGTCAGCTGTGTGGGAGGGGTCAGCAGTGTGGGAGGGGTCAGCTGTGTGGGAGGAGTCAGCTGTGTGGGAGGGGTCAGCAGTGGGGGAGGGGTCAGCAGTGTGGGAGGAGTCAGCAGTGTGGGAGGGGTCAGCAGTGTGGGAGGGGTCAGCTGTGTGGGAGGAGTCAGCTGTGTGGGAGGGGTCAGCAGTGTGGGAGGGGTCAGCAGTGTGGGAGGGGTCAGCTGTGTGGGAGGGGTCAGTGGTGTGGGAGGAGTCAGTGGTGTGGGAGGGGTTGGCCGTGTGGGAGGGGTCGGCAGTGTGGGAGGGGTGAGCAGTCAAACAGGTGAGTTACCTGTTGACGACGTCAGCAGCTGATCCCTGACCAGAGGGAAGAGGCAGAGCCGAGGAGGAGGGAGGAGGAAGCAGCTCGCTGTCTGACAACACGCCATCAGAGAAGAAGAACAGGTCCTCCTCCAGGTCACTGATTGGACCAAACACAAACACATGATTACTGACCCACTTCGTGTCCATCCGTCCTGGAGACAGGTTCTCGGGCTCAGACTCACTCGCTGTCCTCGGCGGTCTCAACAGTCTCGACGGGCCTGTCATCCTGTCCTGCTGCAGGTGGAGACAGGTAACTCCGACTTTGCAGGAAACT
Source organism: Nibea albiflora (assembly GCA_014281875.1). Lineage (NCBI taxonomy): Eukaryota > Metazoa > Chordata > Actinopteri > Sciaenidae > Nibea > Nibea albiflora. The sequence goes on along the minus strand of JABGLX010000112.1, from coordinate 188,824 downwards.
CAAAACCAGGATGTCCAAAATGTCCCTGTGAGGCTTCTGTAGTAACTCCTCCACCAGAGAGAGAGACAGCATGCTGATCTGAGGACAGACAGACAGGTCTGAGAACAGACAGACAAGTGACCTGCAGTGTCTTTATCCCTGCAGGGCTTCTATAGCTGTGTAGGTGGACTCACCTGTAGCTGTTTACCTGGACTCACCTGGTCTGAGATGTGGTCACAGCGCTGCAGCAGCAGGTGTGTCAGTGTGTCCGTCTTCAACAGGAAGTGGACCAGCTGATCCAGCAGGAAGGGGGACTGGACCAGTCTGATGGCAGCACAGAGGAGGGAGGTGGAGAACAGGACCACCTGTTCACACCTGGACCACACAGACACACCTGGATGTCAGAGACAGGACTGCATGGTTACCTGAACAGGACTCAGACCAGAGGACAGGTGGACTCACGTGTGCTGCAGCTGAGGCTGGACAACGTCTGACAACCACAGCTGGTGGACACACCGGGCTAGCTTCACCGCTAACACCTGTGAACAGACACAGTCAGGTGATCACACACACACAGGTGAGGGGGCGGTGCTATCAGCACACAGGATGACAGACAGCTGTGTATACCTCAGGTGCTTCTCTCGTCAGGTGATCCAGAAAGTCGAACCATGAGAAGAAATTAGTCATGTGATCAGAAGCAGGAGATGCTGACCAGAGATCAGAGCTGCAGCGTGAGAACTGTGAGCTGAGAGTACACAGAGTACACATTAATACTGCAGTACAGAGTGCACAGAGTACACGTAAATACTGCAGTACAGAGTACACAGAGTACACGTAAATACTGCAGTACAGAGTACACAGAGTACACATTAATACTGCAGTACAGTGTACACAGAGTACACGTTAATACTGCAGTACAGAGTACACGTAAATACTGCAGTACAGAGTACACAGAGTACACATTAATACTGCAGTACAGAGTACACAGAGTACACGTTAATACTGCAGTACAGAGTACACAGAGTACACGTTAATACTGCAGTACAGAGTACACGTAAATACTGCAGTACAGACAGAGTACACAGAGTACACGTTAATACTGCAGTACAGAGTACACATTAATACTGCAGTACGGAGTGCACAGAGTACACGTTAATACTGCAGTACAGAGTACACAGAGTACACATTAATACTGCAGTACAGAGTACACATTAATACTGCAGTACAGAGTACACAGAGTACTTAATACTGCAGTACAGAGTACACAGAGTACACATTAATACTGCAGTACAGAGTACACAGAGTACTTAATACTGCAGTACAGAGTACACAGAGTACACATTAATACTGCAGTACAGAGTACACAGAGTACTTAATACTGCAGTACAGAGTACACAGAGTACTTAATACTGCAGTACAGAGTACACAGAGTACACATTAGTACTGCAGTACAGAGTACACATTAATACTGCAGTACAGAGTACACAGAGTACTTAATACTGCAGTACAGAGTACACATTAATACTGCAGTACAGAGTACACAGAGTACACATTAATACTGCAGTACAGAGTACACAAAGTACACATTAATACTGCAGTACAGAGTACACAGAGTACTTAATACTGCAGTACAGAGTACACAGAGTACACATTAATACTGCAGTACAGAGTACACAGAGTACACATTAATACTGCAGTACAGCACGTCTGCATTCACTGTGTGTGCGTACCTCCACGGTGTGTGAGGCCAGCTCTGAACCTCTCCAGGATCCAGACTCTCCAGAGGCAGCAGGGAGTGAAGCTCCAGCAGCCTCCCAGCCAGCAGCTCTCCCAGCTGGGTGTGATCACAGAGAATCTCCCCAGAAGATCCAGACTGGACCGAGGACAGCAGCAGGAGGCTTTCATAGGCCTTCAGACACACTGAGGGTCTCTGTGGAGACACACATGAAGACCGTGAGGAGGCATGACCATGCCATGAAGATAACGTGACGATAGCGTGATAACATGACAATAACATGATGACAGCATGACTATAACGTGTGATGATAGCGTGACCATGAACACATCAGTCTGATCAGACTCAGTTACCTGACTCTTGGTGAGCTGCAGCAGAGCTGACAACAGACTGTACTCTGATTGGACGAGGCTGGAGGTAGCTGAATCTGATTGGCGGGAGGGCAGTCGTGGTTCTGTCCCATGATTGGAGGCTTGTGTGCAGAGCTCTGATTGGTCAGTGGTGGGTGTCCTGGTTGCTGGTTGGTCCAGAATCTAAAAACATGGACGGAGATGAACTCCTGCAGTCGTTTCCAACAGGAAGTCACAGAGACAGTCACTTCCTGTTTAATCAACTGTTATCAGAGCGTGATCAGCTGACCTCTAAGACGTGTCTGAGCGTGTGTGGATCCTGTTTGACTTTGGAGCAGACGACCAATAAGAACTGAGCTTCCTCCTTCTCAGTGAGAGAACCAGGAAGTGCACAGAGACGAATCAGCTTCTGAGGTGAGCAGAAGTGATGTCAGACAGTGACATCATCAGCACAGTCACATGACCCAATACAACATTGTATAATCCACATCATACCCGCTCATATACGTTTATACCCGTAGATACCTGTATATACCCGTTCATGCCTGTTTATACCCGTTCATGCCTGTATATACCCGTTCATGCCTGTTTATACCCGTTCATGCCTGTATATACCCGTTCATGCCTGTATATACCCGTTCATGCCTGTATATACCCGTTCATGCCTGTTTATGCCCGTTCATGCCTGTATATGCCCGTTCAAGCCTGTTTATACCCGTTCATACCTGTATATACCCGTTCATACCTCTTTATACCCGTTCAAGCCTGTTTATACCCGTTCATACCTGTATATACCCGTTCATACCTCTTTATACCCGTTCAAGCCTCTTTATACCCGTTCATGCCTGTATATACCCGTTCATGCCTGTATATACCCGTTCATGCCTGTTTATGCCCGTTCATGCCTGTTTATGCCCGTTCATGCCTGTATATGCCCGTTCAAGCCTGTTTATACCCGTTCATGCCTGTATATACCCGTTCAAGCCGGTTTATACCCGTTCATGCCTGTTTATGCCCGTTCATGCCTGTTTATGCCCGTTCATGCCTGTATATGCCCGTTCAAGCCTGTTTATGCCCGTTCATGCCTGTTTATGCCCGTTCATGCCTGTATATGCCCGTTCATGCCTGTATATACCCGTTCATGCCTGTATATGCCCGTTCAAGCCTGTTTATACCCGTTCATGCCTGTATATACCCGTTCATGCCTGTATATGCCCGTTCATGCCTGTATATGCCCGTTCATGCCTGTTTATGCCCGTTCATGCCTGTATATGCCCATTCATGCCTGTTTATGCCCGTTCATGCCTGTATATGCCCGTTCAAGCCTGTTTATACTCGTTCATGCCTGTTTATACCCGTTCATGCCTGTTTATACCCGTTCATGCCTGTATATGCCCGTTCATGCCTGTTTATACCCGTTCATGCCTGTATATGCCCGTTCATGCCTGTATATGCCCGTTCAAGCCTGTTTATACCCGTTCATGCCTGTTTATACCCGTTCATGCCTGTATATACCCGTTCATACCTGTTTATACCCGTTCATACCTGTATATACCCGTTCATACCTGTTTATACTCGTTCATACCTGTATATACCCGTTCATGCCTGTTTATACCCGTTCATGCCTGTTTATCAGAGTTTACCTCAACAGGTCTGTAGACGTTAACCAGGTGGAGGAGAGGCTTCTGCATCTGAGACAAGAACTTAGTGAAGAACACCAAAACTTGCTGGACCATACCTGGAGGATACTGAGGAGACGGAAGAGGAAGAGGAGGAGGATTAAACCCTGAGTACAGTAAGTGCAGGTCAGAGTTAGGCTGTGGTTGAATATTCAGTTTGTCTCATGAAGGTTCCTCACTGAGTGAAATTAAAGTGTTAATGTGTCCGTCATGATAAGAGCTGTTTGAATCCTCTGAAGAAGGAAAGGAGCTTCAATGCTTCCTTTATTATCTAGTTCAGAGGAGACAATGGACCATCCTCTATGAAAGGAAAGGAGTTGATGCCTCTCACAGTTCCTTAAAATGGACACAGAGTTCAGTCATTAATCATCAGTGTATTTAAACAGTCTGATGCAGCCTGCAGCAAAGAGCATGTGAATATGAACATACGTGTTGACGTGATGTAAAAACTTTGATCTGTTCTGTTGTTGACTGTGGAGCTGCGTTCACACACAGCTATTTGACAAATGTTCTCTAAACGTCAAAAACTGTTAATAACATCCTCCGTCACACCATGATGTAGTCTGAACACCGACCTACACTTCTCCTAATTCCTCATCACCTCTCCTTCGCACCTTTCCTTGTTTTCTAGCGAGGTCAAGTAAAAGTGTTTTAAGACATATGAGGTATATATTTGACATTGTACCGCTCCCTTAATGTTGTGTCCGGATCGGTTGTTGTTACCTGAGCCTTTCCCAGAGTGCACAGCGTCTCCAACAGTTTGTGCTGCAGCAGATAATCCAGACATGATGCACAGTCGTCACCAGCCTGATAACAATACATCAATACAACAATATATTAATACATCAATGAATTACACACGGCATGTTCTGCTCTGTCTGACTTATTGTTTTATTGATGATGTATTACATACAACATAAATGTTGGTGACATGTTGAATCAGTTTTCTCTGTTTGCCTTCACGTGTTCATACAATGTAACTAAATTATAATGTAACTTAAATATGATTCATCTTTCTCTATCCAGACCTCGTTCAATCATGACTACAGCTGACCAGGTGAGTCCTCCTTAGCTTTGTTGCTACAGGATGAAACTGACCATGGGCTTTCCATGATGCACTGTTCAGGTGAGTTCAGGTGTGTTACCTGTTGCTTCTCTTCGTACACCAGGATGTCCAACATCTGTTTGAGACGCCACGGGATGTCAGTCTGTCTGACAGGACGACTTTCATCTACACACACACAGATGACTGTGATTGGCTGAACAGGTAATCAGGTGTTCTCAGGTAACAGTGTCTGCAGCTCCTCACCTGTCGTCTGGATGTAATAATTAGTGATGGACTTCCAATGATCAATAAACGAGTCCAACAGGTCGACAGAGGGCTCTCTCTGAGAGACAGACAGGTGAGAGACAGACAGGTAAACAGATCAATTATTATCATCAGTGATGTCATGTGACACGACCTCTGTTGTCATGACGATGGGGCTCACGTGACCTCCTCACAGCTGATCACATCTGAGCCACATTCCTCCACGTCGACAGGTAAACCGGAAACACAATACGAGCTAGCTGTTAGCCATTAGCTTCACGGTCACGTTACTATTGTTAACTCGGATAAACAAGTTATTAACCTGTCTCACCCTCAGAGGGACAGACGGGCTGACACACAGACAGGCTGCCTGTCTGTCTCACCTCCACCGTCACTCTCTGAAACTTTGTTAAACTTTAAGCTAACAGAAGCTAACCGAGCTAACGTTAGCTGCTAACTCACCGTCTCCAGCGCGTGCAGCAGCATGCTGGTCAGCCTATTAAATGTCTCCATTCTCCCGCCGTCCGTCAGCCCGGTTTATTCCCGGTTATCTGCCGGTTTACTGGGACATGTTGTCACTTAAACTGACAGCTGACCGCATCAAGCTACACACAGCACACTTCCGGGGAGGTTTCACAATAAAACACAACTCGAACGAATCTTAGCGCATCCGGTTGGGAAATTCCAAAATAAAACGCCAGGAAGGGCCACACCGTCCCTCTCCCAGGACGGACAGACCTGCAATGGAGGGTGATCCCTGATTTCTGAGGTGTTTGGGTCCAATTACAAGAACTTCAGATTTATCTGAGTTCAACATCAGGAAACTGTAGGTCATCCATCTTTTTATATCCTTCAGACATTTAGTTTGCTGATTGCTTCCATCAGGCTTGATCAATAAATATATTTAGGTGTGTATTTAATAATGTTCGCAGTGGTCCCCAACCCCCGGGCCGCGGACCGGTACCGGTCCGTCGATCAATTGGTAGCGGGCCGCACAAGAAATAATTAATTATTTCCGATTTAACCATTATGAGTCTGGGCGATCTTTTATTTTGAAAAACGTTTTATTTTGAGAAATGATTCTCTCCGTGACGTCTGGGTCACTTGATCGGCGTAACGGTAACGGCCAGTCACGAGTCACGAGCCCCCCTACAGTGTATAGTGTTTACAGTGTATAGTATTGCCGTAAACAAAGAGGTGATTATTTATTGATGATCAGCAGCTGTGCTTCAGGTGTGGGTGTGGTCTGATAGGGAACACTGGTGGACAGGTAGAGTTACCTGCCTGCAGCCTCTCCCCCGTGGCCCCGCCCTGTTTTGTTTTCAGGTGGAGCTCATGAGCCTGAACGAGTTCCTCAGGTTCATTTCATCCATCAGACAGCAGCGTCCAAGCAACACAAGGTGAGTTCCTATCTTTATTATCATTCAGAGTTTGACTACTCAGGTAAAACACACCTGAAAACAGTTAAAACACAGATGATCTGTTTTTAGGATCTTACCTGCTAGAGCAGGAAAAAAGCAGGAAGAACACGCCTGAGAGTGGCTAAGATCTATCTGGAAATAGGTAAATCACACCTGAGAGCAGCTAAGCTCTAATGAAAAATGGGTAAAACACACCTGAACCCAGTTTTCACAAATCAAACATTCTTCAGGTGTTTGCTGAAACAGGTGAAAACAGGAAGTGTTTCATCAGGTTCTGTTACCTATTCATACCGATTCATCAGGAGTTTTTTGACAGTGGGCTTTTTCAGTTTCCTCTTTGTTCCAACTGGAAACTGTCTGTCTACCTGGGCGAGGCACTTCCTGTTTCTCTGTGGTGCAGCTCAGGTGTTTTGTGTGTGGGGCGATGAGGACAAAGAACAAGCTTTTTTTCTTCAAACTCCGCCCCCTAAAGGTGACATCATGGTGTACCATCCTGAGTTTGAGCGTGCAGGTCAGGGGGCGGAGCTTCAGGTGTGGCGGGTGGAGAAAATGGACCTGGTTCCTGTTCCAGAGAGTCTGTACGGAGGGTTCTACAGCGGCGACGCATACCTGATTCTCCACAGCACCAAGAGTCGCACTGGACCCACGCAGTATGACCTGCACTACTGGATAGGTACTGCAGTACTCTGTGTACTCATACTGCAATACACTGTGTACTTATACTGCAGTCCACTACGTGCGCTGATATTAATACAGCCACAGCAGATTGTCATGTGACACTGGTGCTGCTCTCTGATTGGCCCGTTTTGCTCTCTGATTGGTCCATTGCAGGTTCAGAGTGTTCTCAGGATGAGAGCGGGGCAGCGGCCATCTTTGCAGTGAAGATGGATGACTACCTGGAAGGGCTGCCGATCCAGTACCGTGAAGTCCAGAACCATGAGTCCAGCACCTTCACTGGGTACTTCAAGACCGGACTGAAGTACATGGTGAATATTGCGAGTAATCAGAGTACCCATGTAATCGTCCTGAGCCGTCATTCCGATTGCACTGATGACATCACTTCCTCTCACACAGAAAGGGGGCGTGGCCTCAGGGTTCCAACACGTGGTGACCAATGACGTGGATGTTCAACGTCTGCTGCAGGTCAAAGGTCGTCGTGTCGTCAGGGCAACAGAGGTTCCTGTCAGCTGGGAGAGTTTCAACCAGGGAGACAGCTTCATCCTGGACCTGGGAGAGGTGAGACGGGCAGGGGGGAGAGGTGAGACATGTCTCTTTCTCAATCTGTCTCTCTCATTACAGGAAATCATCCAGTGGTCTGGTTACCGTAGTAACCACTTTGAAAAGCTGAAGGCCACCATGGTGAGTGGTGAGATCAATGGTGACATCATCACTATTCAGTGACATCATGTCTAACTGACTGACTGATTAACAGGTGTCTAAGGGTATCCGTGATGACGAGCGGTGTGGGCGGGCCACTTTGGTGTTCTGTAACGAAGGGGAGGAGCCAGAGAAGATGCTGGAGGTGATGACACGAAGAGTCGATCACATGATCTTTTCCTCTTGACCTCTGACCTCTTCTTGTTGACCTCAGGTTCTCGGGGAGAAGCCAGACCTGCCTGACGGTCATCATGACGACACCAAGATGGACGCCTCCCATAGGAAACAGGCGCGGCTCTATAAGGTAACATTGTTCAATGAGCTCGCTGCAGACTCATGATGTCACTGCTTCCTGAACGTCCACTGGACAGATTTTATTTTGAAGTAGCAACAGGAAGTGTTTACCTGTCTGTCTGTCTGTCAGGTGTACAACACCGGCTCTGACATAGAGGTTACCATGGTAGCAGAGCAGAATCCATTCCCCCAGGATGCTTTGCTGTCCGGCGACTGTTTCATCCTTGACAATGGAGCCAATGGACAACTCTACGTCTGGAAAGGTCCAAACTGTGACTGATCAGAACCGGCCTGGACCAGTTCAGAAGAGCTCTAACCTGATTGTTCAGTGAGACGTGTTTGTGTTTGCAGGTAAGGAGGCGAGCGTTGATGAGCGGCTCGCCGTCATGAAGACTGCTGAGAAGTTCATTGACAAGATGAACTACTCAGCACACACACAGGTAAGCGGTCAGTGTCTCACATGTCGATGGTCTCCCCTGTACATACTGATCATGTGGTCTACCTGTCCAACCCGCCCCCTCAGGTGCAGGTCCTTCCTCAGCACGGGGAGACGCCGCTCTTCAAACAGTTCTTTAAAGACTGGAGGGACCCCGACGACACAGTCGGCATGGGAACAGCCTATGTGTCCAATCAGATTGCAAAGATCAAGAAGGTAAACCGGCTGACCAGTCAGATTCAGGATTGGGTCTAGATGGTTCCTGTAAACTAACTCTAGCTGTTCTGATTACACAGGTCCCGTTTGATGTGGCAGAGCTCCACCAATCAGAGACCATGGCAGCGCAGAGCGGGATGGTCGACCGAGGAGATGGAGACAAACAGGTGAGGGCAGGGCCAGGCCTGTCCAGTCAATCGTAGCTCTGCTGGCTCCACATGGAACTAAGACTCATGGGAGATCTGGTTTGTTCATAGATCTGGCGTGTTGAAGGATCTGATAAGGTTCCGGTGGACCCATCTGTGTTTGGTCAGTTCTTTGGAGGAGACAGTTACATCATCCTGTACCAGTATCACCACAACAACCGAGACGGGCACATCATCTACATATGGTGAGCACTGGGTCCTGGTCTTCAGGAGGCGTTGGTCCTGGTCTTCAGGAGGTCTTCTTCTCTTTGCAGGCAGGGGGCGGAGTCCAGCCAGGATGAGCTTGGAGCATCGGCCATCTTGGCGGTCCAGTTGGATGATGAACTGGGAGGTGGTCCAGTTCAGGTACTGGACCCGGGCTGACTCAGTTCTCCTCTAACAGACTGAGCTGAACCTTGTTGACAGGTAACCGATCACTTTCTGTCTGCAGGTGCGGGTGGTTCAGGGTAAAGAGCCTGCTCACCTCATGAGCCTGTTCAGAGGACAACCAATGGTGGTGTACAAAGGTGGGACATCCAGAGACAACAGACAATCACAGGCAGAGGACACACGCCTCTTCCAGATTCGAGCCAATCCAGCAGGAGACTGCAGGGCTGTGGAGGTGAGATAGAAGACCAGGGGCCTCATGTACAAATACTTGCGTGGATTTTCACGTGGAACTTGTATCAAAGCGTGCGTACGCATGGATCCAAGCGTGTTTCTTTTGTACATCCCATTCAACATGGAATCGAGCGCACATGCCAGAGATGCCAGACTCCTCCCTGTCTACGCCCCCATTTAAATATGCAAATCAATATAAATAGGCCCCGGATCTGAGATTAACCTCTCTGTCCCATCAGATCATCCAATGAACAAAGGAAAGAAAAGGAATTTCAGAGTCTGAGATTCTAGTGAATGAAGTGGAGACATGCATAAATATGACCAAAAAAAGACGTGAGTGGGAGCGTGTGTGTGAGGCTGTAAATGTCGTGGGATCCGAGCAGCACACACACAGGTTAGAAAGAAATGGTCAGATCTCAAGCTGGAGGTGAAGTGGAGGATTTCTGCCCACCTCCGAAGCCTGATCGCAACAGGTGAGGAGACAGGAGTGGAGGAACCCCCCCCCCCCCCCGAAAGTACTGAACACAGGGAGACAATCAGGGGCTTAGAAAGAAAGGGTTAGAAAGCTCTGTAGCTCTAATTTCACCACCCGAAATTAAAGAAAACCAAAAACATGATATTTGAATGTGCACATTCCCAAATGTACATTGCGCTGCTTTACATATGCTTCACTTGTATCAGTGTGTATTTTCTGGGTGGCTTTGTGCACGTGTGTTTATATACATATCTGTATATGTATGGTTCTGGTTCTCAGGTGGACCCATCCTCCTCCAGCCTCAACACCAGCGACGTGTTCCTACTCCTATCTCCTTCTGGATCCTGGACCTGGAGAGGGGCCAGCAGCAGTCCAGCTGAGGCCCGGGGGTCCGAGAAGCTGGCTGAAGTCCTGCAGGTGACCCCCACAAGCCTGGAGGAGGGGGTGGAGGAAGGTGAGGGGGGCGGCGGTGTAGTCTGAACCTGGTGAACTGGATCAAACCTGACTGGAGACTCTCTATGTGCTTATAGGTGCATTCTGGGATATGTTGGGGGGGCAGGGCAGCTACAAGAGGTCCCCCCGCCTGAAGACCACAATGGAGGATCATCCTCCTCGCCTGTTCGCCTGTTCCAACAAGACTGGGAACTTCCTGGTGAGTCTGTAGAGCATGTCACATGTTACCATGTTGTGGGTTAACTGGCTGATGCTAGCCTGCTAACGGATCAGACTAATGTTAGTCAATGTTGTTTTTAGATTCCAGCTAATGTGATACATGATGGACTCAGCTGCTAACAGACTGAGCTAATACTAGTTAACTATCTCTGTGTGTTCAGATGGAGGAGGTTCCAGGTGAGATGATGCAGGCTGACCTCGCTCCTGATGACGTCATGATCTTGGATACCTGGGACCAGGTGAGTCTCCTGTCATCACTATGGTAACATAACCCCCCACCCCCCAATGTCCTTACTTCCTGTGGCCTCCTGCAGGTGTTTGTTTGGATTGGAAAGGAGGCGCTCGAGGAGGAGGAGAAGGAGGCGGTGTCTTCAGGTGAGAGACAGGAACCTCTCTGGTCCTGGTGCAGGTTTCAGGGCTCAGATTGATCCTGGTTCATTGTGGTTAAGTGTGTGTTTGTGTACAGCTGTCAGGTACATTGAGAGTGACCCAGCGGACCGAGACTCAGGGACACCCATCGTGATGGTCAAACAGGGATTCGAACCGCCCACCTTCACCGGCTGGTTCCTGGGCTGGAACCATGAGTACTGGACCACCGACCTGTTGGAGGATCTGTGAAATGTGACATCACTTCCTCTTTACACATAAATGAGCTGTCTCACTGCTCTGGTCAATAATCAATAAATAAACGCTGTCTGACCATCTGTCTGTCTCTCTGGGTGTGGTGGCTGACACATCGTTGTAGCAACAGTGAGATGTGATGCATCACCATGGTAATGGAAATGTAGCAGCAACAGCTTGATGGTGTAATAGTTTATTGGAGCTTCTCTTTATAAATACTGACAGATAAATAACAGAAAGATTCATAAATACAGAGACGGAACCACAGCCGGGTCCAACTGGGTCGTGTGTGTTTTCAATTTTCACAAGCTTTTCATCACATTTTAAACTTTTACGATAAAATCTGAATTTACGTTAAAATTCTCTGAAACGACACAAACAAACTGGACTGGACCGAGTCCATGTTCAGAATTACGGAAGCCCAGAGTGGACAAAGTATCACATGAAGGCGGCTAACGTTTTTCACCTGCTTCCAGTCTTTGTGCTAAGGTAGGCTAACTGTCTGTTAGCACAGACGGTCCCTTTTTGAAAATGTCATCACCAGAACCAGGCAGGTCCTGTTGAATACGTGCAGTTTGGTCATTGGCCACTTCCTGCTCACAGGACAGGAAGTGCCAAAAGAAGCAGGATATGATGAAAAAGGAAACATGCAAAACTAAAACAGGAAGTGAGCAGTATCCTAGCAACAGATCCATTTGCAAGAGGTGATTGACCGGTCTGTAACAATCAAGGATTGGTTGATTTGTAGAAGAGGGGCATGGCATAGTTAGCCCCACCTCCTGCTGTCTCTCACACTTCATGCAATCCCCTTCTTTCTATCAGCCAATCAGAGATCAGTTGCCAGAGTTACGGAACTCGCCGTTTTCGGTGATCTGCAGCGACGAGGTGTTGCTAGGCGACAGGCCGTTCCTCTGTGATGTCACAGCGTACCGCTCTTTCAGCTGAGTCAACGCCGCCATCAGGCGAGAGTTCGCTGCATCAAGACTTGAAATCCTCTTCTCCTGAGAGACAGATAGGAAGTGAGTGAGAGAGAGACAGAGGGTGCTGTCGAATAGTCAAGAAAATTAGCTCCTAAGTCCTTTCCTAACCACTTTTCCTTGACCTTGATGGAAAACGTCACAAGGTCAAGGAAAGATGTGAAGGAGAATTCATAAGGAGTTAGGAGAAGACGACCACGATGTTCAAAGAATCCGACTGCTCTCACACATCATGAAGCGATGGTGAACATTATTGACGTGATCTGTGGTAAAACTACAAAGTCCAGAAGATGGACTACAAAATGCTCATCTGAGATACTTCCTAGATACTCTCTGTGCACTCTTAGCATGTAGTTTAATGCAGGAAATATAAACGTGGACGTCATCATCAACGCCAGAGTTAAATAATAAATGAATATTGTCCACCTGTCACAGAAGTCAGGTGAAGTGTTTGTTACCTGGTCTGGTCGCTCACCCTCCTGTCCACTCACACATATTAGCAAGTTATGGCAAAGATATATGATTAGTAGAAGTCAGAGACAGACAGGTACCTGCGCCTCGATGACCTTCTGTTTGGAGTCAATCACTGCCTGCATGTCAGAGTGATCTTTCTTCAACTCCTCCTCTACTGCCATTAACCTGCAGACAGACAGGTGAGAGAACAGATAAGACAGGTGAGCACACAGACAGGTCAGAGAGAGACAGCCAGGTGAGAGGACAGATAGGGGGCGTCTGTAGCTCAGTCCATAGAGACTGGCTTGGAAACCGGAGGACTGCCAACGTGCACTTGAGGCACCGAACCCCCCACCCCCAACTACTGTCTCACGGCGGCTGCCCATCACTCCACCATCTCTCTCTTACATTTGCATGTCTATGAGCCTTTGAACTGTATATGTGTACGGGGTTAAATGCATGTAAATCAAAGTGAAAAAAGAGTTAATAGATTAATAAAAAAACATATATAGACAGGCGAGCACACAAGCAGGTTCTGACCTGCTGATGATGCTGTTCATCTGCAGGTCTTTGTCGTCCTGAAGTCTCCTCAGTCTGCTCTCCGTGTCCTCCAACCGCACCTGAAACACACAGTCCTCTCTTATTGGTCCAGCAGAGTCATGTGATCATCTGCCTTTCACCAGGTGATCAGGTGCACGACCCACCTGGTACTCCTGCAGCATGCGCTGGTTCTGTTGATCCTGGATCAGTAGTCGAGCTTCACACTCATCCTGACGCAACGCAGCAACTCGCAACTTCTCTTGCAGCAATGCAATCTCCTGCTGGTACTGGACCAGAAGAGCAGAACACACAGTCAGAACCAGAACCGGAGCAGGACACACATTCAGAACCAGAATATCTGTCCTTACCTTTTCTATGAGGGCATCGTCATGGCGATCATCCTCCGCCTCGCCGTACGAGGAGGCGGAGTTCATGTTGAGCAGCCAGGCGGCGGTCCGATCCAACGCACACGGTGACGGAGCCTGAACACACACACACATACACACACTGACTGGGTTACCATGGCTACCACCTAAACATGAACATGTGAACCCAATTCTAGGCTCCGCCCTGCACGCTCATGCCTCAATGACGGGCTGTTAGGGGCAGCGTTTAGCTCAGCCGATAGAGCAGATGTGAAGTCTTGCTGCGGGGGCCCAGGTTCGAATCCCGTCACTCTTCAGCAATAAAGCAAAAAGGCCAAAAAAATAATCTAAAAATAACGGGCTGTTACCTTGGCAGCCGGCCGCTGTTTCTCAGGGCTGTCTCCTTTAGATGACGATGACGTCTGTCTGAGACGTGACTGGCCACTGCTCGGCCAATCAGGACTGGATGACATCATGCTGCCGGAGGCGGGTCGAGGAGGGTAGGCAGGGCCTGCCCCACCGCTGAGCATGCTGGGAGGTGTTCGACCTCGTGGAGGTCCAGGTGGAGCGGAGGAGGGAGGAGGAGGCTGATCAATGCGTCTCTGAGGACCCGACGAGTTCTGACGAGGGGCGACGGAATTACCTGAAGGGGGAGGGGCAACAGAAAGCTTTAACCTACAGGAGCAGCAGGAGTAATGTCATGGTACCAAGCTGATCAACAGACTTTATGCTGACTCAGCCCAGGATGCCAGGAGCCAAACCTCTGTATTCACTGTTAGACTGGACACTGCTGGTTCAGAGGTTCTGTTCGGTCCGTCCATGTCATACCTGTCTCGGTGAGTGACAGAGCCCTTCTCGAGTATTCTTCTCCGCTGCTGCTGCTCGACATGGCCGACATTCTCTCCCCCCTCTCCCCCCCTCCCAGCCCCACTGACATCTGGGTAAGAAATGCAGGTTTGGTTGCCATGGCGTTCCTCTCATCAGCGTTTCCCTGCGACCCCGCTGATCCATCCGAAGGAGTGGCGTCTGTCTGCTGCCGTGGCGACGTGGTGGTCATGTGATACACAGGGTTCTGGAAGGAGAGGGGGAGGAGCCCCGTCCTGCGCTGCCATTGGCTGTCGTCAAGGCCGTCAATAGGGGAGGAGTCCTGCAGGTCGACCAGGGACAGACTGCGGCTCTCATTGGTCAGATCTGGACCCTCCCTCCGGCTCCCATTGGTCATTTCAAACCCTGCCTCGTTTTCATTGGGCTCTGAGTAGGAGGAGCTTGGAGCTGGAGAGCCCTGCAGGCCTACAGGAAGTGACATCAGCAAAGGTCAGATTAAGAGGTCAAAGAGGTCAGGGTCAGGGCATGATAAAGGTCAAAGGTCACCTGATGCCGGCTGCAGGCTGGATCCTTTAGTGACGAAGAACAGGTCTTTGTTCTCTGGAGTCGGAGATGGAAGTCTGGTGAAATCTACCAAACTATACAGAGCAGAGAGTCAGAGTCAGAACCATGTCAAGTTTGAGCAATAAAAATAGTCTAATAAAAGATTTTGTTTTAAAATCATCTTCAAGAAAATCCACAGGGAACCATTTTACAGCCTCCACACCTGTAAAAACCGGAACCACCTGAACCACCCGAACCATGTGAAACCACATGAAACCACCTGCATGAATTTCTGCAAATAAATCCAGAAAACAACCTTTAACACTCGACCAGCTGAGATCTACGTTAGCATGAAGCAACAACTGAACTGATCCAATTACACAGAGAAAACTAAAAAACTAGTCAGTGCTCCATTATCTGAAAATCCACCTGTATGCTGATGACACCATTTTGTATCATGCAGTCCCCAAACTGACCATCACTGGTCGAACTGCTGTCTGCTGGGCTGGAAGTTCTTCTAATGATACTTGTAACTGCTAAAACGACCTGATCAGGACCAGATACTTGATCAACTGACCTGAACACCAAAGAGAACACTTCAACCCTAAACCACCTGAACAGCTAACCAACACCTAAGGAACTCATTAGCAAGAATGTCTCTTGCTGTTTGGGGGAAAACAGCAATGTTAGCTCCTCTCAGCTGCTCATTGCTAGCTAACATAACATAATAAGGTGTCAATGACAACCTAACCCGACTTGGACCAAGGAGAAGCAAACCCCTGCGGACCAATGAAGGTGAGGGCTGGCACCAGGTAGCTAGTTTCCTCTGGAATTTAATATGTTAACCCACAGCAACTGTCAGGAAAACCCATAGCAACCACCTCAACCACTGACGGTGATTGGTCAGTTCCTTTTGGGTGAAAGAACTGAGCTGGATGCTAAGGCCATGTTCAGACAGAAACAGTCAAACCGGCAATCGGTGGTGGGGGAGTGAGGTGTTGTTGGGGGGGTGAGGGGAGCTGAGGTGTGTTGCTGTGGGCGTGTCTATACCTGCTGAGACAGTCTCAGAGACATTTTAGGCTGTCTATGGAGGTTTGGCTGATCTGAGTGTCAGATTAGCGGCCGGAGCATGACGTGGGGCTCCATTTTCCCAAAAGTTGAACCTGTCTCAACTTCTCTCGCTGCACGCCGGCGACGTTTTTTTGCAACGCAGGCGTTGCCGGTGTGGAAACACACGACCCTCCTGTTCCTGTCTGAACATGGCCTAATGATAACAGGACATGTGGTGCTAACCCTCCGTCCAGTCCGATGCCGCCCTGAAGGCCAATGGAGGGATTACACGCTGCCAGAGGGGGGGACAGGGGTGGGGACAGGGGGGGCGGGGACAGAGGGGGTGGAGACACAACACGCTGAGGCTCTGGAGAGGAGATGGCCACGCCTCCTGGGTTAACCACGCCCCCCGGATTAGCCAGAGCCATTGACACGTCTCTGAGGATCCGAGGAAGAGGACCGAGCTTCGCCAGGCAGGACTGCAGAGAGACAGACAGGTAGAGACAGACAGAGGTCAGTGGACATAATATTAACTCACTCAACATAGAGGGTGGAAACAAAGGAAAATAGCTAGTCTCAATATGGACCTGGCACCTGTTCATGTGTGTTACCTGGTCGAGCTCGGTCAGCAGCGTGTGCAGGCTGGACAGCTCTCGTCCGAGGTCGATGTACCCGTCAAAGCCGGCGGTGTGGTTCAGTCCGTCCGGGTTCGAGATCTCCTGTAGGAAACGCTGCATGCTGCTCCACTGATGCTCCACAAAGTCATTCATGAACAACATGTACTCCTCTTTAGTGCCAAACCTGAGGACAAATGAGGACAGGTGAGTGATCCCTTCAAAATAAAAGCCCTCATCTCCTTGGGAATAAAAGCACAGACATACTTGCTGAAGTTGGCGAGCGTCTGGATGACCTTGGCGATGAGGGTCAGCGTCCTGGCTGAGCGCTCGTCAGGGAATTCCTGCATCAGGTCAAACAGCGAAGGTGACATCACAGCAGGACACAGGAAGCGCAGGAACAACGACGCGCTGATCAAACGCTCGCTGATGTCCGGTCGCCCACGGTTACCGCACTCCTGTCGCCATGACGCAAACACCTCCTTCAGCTCCCGTGGGAACACCCTGGGGGAGGGGTGGGGGGTTTTAGACTGACTGACACGGACAATACACACATGTAACATAGTACATGTGTAGTCATGTTGTGTAGGCTACCTGTAGATGTGTAATAGTGCATAGTCGTGTTGTGTACCTGTAATTGTGTAGCAGTGTGTAGTCGTGTTGTGTACCTGTAGGAGTCAAGGATCTTGCAGAAGGCAAGCTCACAGCACATCCTAAGGTTGGCCTGATGTTCTGTTAGGTCAGACGTCGAACAGCGAGATGGGTCAACCTCACAGTTCTCATCAGACTCATACAGAGCTTTGATGAATTCACCTGAACACACGCACACACACAAACACACACACACACACACACACACACACACAGGTGTTAATATTTCCAGATAAATCATAATAAATGTGTAGTTGTGTAGTTGTTGTGTAGTTGTGCACACCGAGGGCGTCCTGCAAGTACTTCTGTCCAATCAGCTTCAGGTATTCTTCAATGCTTTTCGTTGCCAGCGTGTTCTCTCTGAAGATCAGCTGGTCATTGTCCCGGCAACGGTCCACCTCTGACATCATCAGGTCCGTCAGGAAGTCCTGCAGAAGGTAACAGGCAGTCCAGTTTTGGGCTTTTATCTTGAAAGTAGCGGGGGGTCAGATGCATTGGTCGTGGTTACATTTATGGGTGTGGCCACATGTGTGGGCGTGGTCCTCTTGTGGAAGTGGTTACCTTGGCCTTGCCGGTGCTGTGCAGGATGTGGACAAGCGCGGCAGCAAGCTCCTCTTTGGCTCTCAGACTGATGGACGCCTCCAGAGTGTTACACAGCAGCAGGTAGTTCGAGCTTATGTACTCAGCAAACTCTTTGTACTGCTCCATCGGCAGGATGACAATACTCTGATACCGAGCCTTGATCCGCACCGTGGGCACCGCCGACTTCCCTGAAACACGTGTCATTAAGTCAATAAGTCTGAAACACACGAGTCAACACGCCTGAAACACACGAGTCAACATGTCTGAAACGCACAAGTCAACACGCCTGAAACACACGAGTCAACACGTCTGAAACGCACGAGTCAACACGTTTGAAACACACGAGTCAACACGCCTGAAACACACGAGTCAACACGCCTGAAACACACGAGTCAACACGTCTGAAACGCACAAGTCAACACGCCTGAAACACACGAGTCAACACGTCTGAAACGCACGAGTCAACACGTTTGAAACGCACAAGTCAACACGCCTGAAACGCACAAGTCAACACGCCTGAAACACACGAGTCAACACGTCTGAAACGCACGAGTCAACACGTCTGAAACGCACAAGTCAACACGCCTGAAACGCACGAGTCAACACGCCTGAAACACACGAGTCAACACGTCTGAAACACACGAGTCAACACGCCTGAAACGCACGAGTCAACACGCCTGAAACGCACGAGTCAACACGCCTGAAACGCACGAGTCAACACGTCTGAAACGCACGAGTCAACACGCCTGAAACGCACGAGTCAACACGCCTGAAACGCACGAGTCAAAAAGTCTGAAACACACGAGTCAAAAAGTCTGAAACACACGAGTCAACACGTCTGAAACACACAAGTCAAAAAGTCTGAAACACACGAGTCAAAAAGTCTGAAACACACGAGTCAAAAAGTCTGAAACACACGAGTCAACACGTCTGAAACACACGAGTCAACACGTCTGAAACACACGAGTCAACACGTCTGAAACACACAAGTCAAAAAGTCTGAAACACACGAGTCAAAAAGTCTGAAACACACGAGTCAACACGTCTGAAACACATGATTCGAGTCTGAAACACACAGGTCGAGCTAAAAAGCTAGCTTTTTGCTATCATTAGCTAACTTTAAATGTTTGCCACTTTTATCATTAAATGTTTTCCATTTAGCACAAGCTAACACATAGATATCTAATGTCTAAGATTAATATCTAAGATAATGAATTTGAAACAGCTGACTTCAGTCTACATACCCCTGCTGGTGCTGGGCGTGCTCACTGTGTACCACTTCTCCACTAGCTGTCTGCCAGTCACCGTGGCGACAGGAATATTGACCAATCCGACATAGCTGCTCTTGTCCTTCTTCCTCTTCCTGTCAGTGTCTTTGTAGAGATGAAGGGTGACGGCGCTGATGGATGGCAGACTGCTGAAGTCGAAACGTTCACCCCAGAAGATGTTGTCAGTCTTCAGCTTACATGACGTCCGAGCGTAGAGACTGTCATCCAGACACAGCTCGCAGAAGTACCTGAAGTACAAGTATTACTGTTACTACAGTTCTCCACACACAGTCTGCAGGAGTGCAGATACCTCTGTGAGTACACGTACTACTGCAGTACCTCTTCTTAGCGGGCAGGTCCTTGGCTTCAATCACCCACAGCGTCAGGACGTTCTCCAACCTCCGGCTGTTGTCCTTGTTGGGGTGAACAGCTCTCCTCAGGTTCTCCATCCATTTATCGCGTTCTGCTGCTGAACGACACGAAAAGCACTTTGTTCCTGTCGAGGTCGTTACCTAGGAGACACGGGGTCAGAGGTCATCACCATAGAAACAGCATAGGGTCAAGTGTAAGGTTGAGTGTGTGCGTTACCTCGAAGCAGTAGTCCTGTCCCAGGAGGGAGGAGTGAACTGGTTTGATGATCACTGATTGGTCCATCCTGAGCTCCAGAGATGACACACAGCCGGCACTTAGCAATGACTCCTGGCTACCACAGTGCAGCCGCCGCATCACACACCTGCAAGGACAGGTAAGACATGACAGGTTATTCTGACTAAACATCAGAAGAAGAGAACGACCGGATCAGGACACACAGACCAGACAGACCAGGACAGACCGGGGTGATCCTGGAAGCTGTGTTGTCTAGGCCAACAGACCTGAGGTTCGTTCCATGGGACAAATCAGATGAACTACAGTTCACAAATACCTTCATGAATCAGCAAAAAAGATGCTGTAGCACTTTGTTCAGGTCAGGTCCTTCTGGAGCCAGACCAGTATCCCAGAGTAAGAGGTGTTGAGCGGGAGTGGAGATGTTCATAAGCCTCCGGCTGTGTTGGAGTTCACCCCGGGGAATGAGAAGGTCTCCAAGTGACAGAGTCTCTGTTGGGAAGACTCGGATTGTTGAGTATTTCAACAATCAGGTGGGTGACGATGAAGAAACCTGGAGGACCAACCTGGCTAATCTTAACTACAGTGGTTTGTTATTGGACATCTGTTCTAGTCATGGATAACAAACACCATGTTTGAGTATCTTTCATAAGTGGACCTGGTACCAGAACATCTTATGGAACAGATCCATGATCGACTTTGTGGTCCTGTCTCTGATCGTGTGTGGTTGCATGTCAGCTGATCATCACCTGGTGGTAAGTTTGATCAGACACTGAGAGTGGATGATGGACAGACCTGGTAAACCTGTGGTGAGAGTGAACTGGGAATGTCTCTTGTCCATGAGGTCTTCAACTCACATCCCTGGAGGAACTGGAGAAGCTTCCTGGGGGAGGTTGGTAACCTGAAATCTGAGTGGGCCATCTTCAAGACCCCCCATTGTTGAGGCAGCCGGAAGAAGCTGTGGTCAGAAGGGATTAGGGTCATCTGTGCCTGTTGTAGTGGCAACCTAAGAGGGGCAAAAGAGTCCGGGACTGGTTGGCCTAGAAGAACTACACCTTTGGGCATTCAGTTGGCCTCAAGAGAGTTCTGACAAACCAGTCAAGAACTTAGGAAGGGGAATCGTAGCTTGGCTCAGGCTGTGTTCAGCCCCCAACTGACTAACGGATATTGTTGGATGGTGGAAGGAGCACTGAGGAGCTCCTGAACACAACCAACACCTCCACTGTGGAGGAGGCATAGGCTGAAGAGTTGGGGGGAGCCTCGCTCATATCTCTGTCAGGATCCAGGTGTGGATGAGACTCGCCCTAAGATGCTGAAGAACGGGAACAGTACCTGTTCAGGTGGGCGAGAAGTGCTCTGAGTGCTCTTACTTATTTTTACATGTACGACTGCGATGGTGAACTCTGGATACTTCTTGTCCTCAGTGGATGCCATTTTGTTGCCGTAATTGAAGGGGAAGGGATCACCAGTGTTGAAAAAATGGTGGCAGATGAAGCTGCTGGAGGTGAAGAGGTGGAGGTGAATACCTCGATATACAAACAAAAGCTGGGCAGATGTTGGAGGAAAAGAAGCAGTAAAATAGAAGACATAGAAGAGTGTCTCATTTGTCTTCCTCTGACCTTCCAACAACAGCGAGGGGCGTCACAGTCTGTCTTCTCACTTTTTTTAGACTGTTGTGGTGGAGACGGTCCCAGTGTCAGTGTCTGTCACATTTGGACATCAAAGTAACCCGGGTCAATCCGACATCCATTTGTTGGATGTTTTGGACCTTGGACCTCAACATCATTGAGCCAGTTTGGGAGATTTCAAAGGTCCAGTTCATTCAAGACTGCAGAGAATTAACGGGTCCACCTAACATCAAACACTCATTGCTGTTAAAACACAACAAAGTATCTCATCAGACAAGTTATGCTCAAGGTATCTTTAAAATAAATTGTTCTGGTTTCAGGTGATGTCATGGTTCGGTTCAGGAAAAGATTGTGGCCTGACAGTTTCGGACCTTTCAGGATCACAGTCCATCATGACACATAAGGACATTTCAGGGTTTGTGAACAGGCTGGACGTCACACTGTGTAAGGATCAGTTTGACCAGTGAACTTGTGTTTCTCGCATTACAGCAGTCCCTGAACGTAGCAAAGCTCTAACCAGTAGTGATGGGAAGTTTGGTTCTTTTTAGGGAGTTGGATCATTTGACTCAGCTCACCAAGAAGAGTCGGCTCTTTTGGCTCCCAAATGGCTCTTCATTTTACCACTTATACCTTTTATAATTCAGCCAAATGAATCGCTGTTTTGACTTATGATTTGTATATGTATGCATATATAATTTAAATTATTCAATACATCCTTTCTACGTATTCAAAAGGAAAAATTACATTTTCTAATATCAATAGATCTCATCTAGAATCTAGATAATCTAGATCTAAATTCTAATATCAATAAATTGATGTAGCTGATTGTTTTCATTGCATTTACAGACCCTTGTAACCCTCTGAAACCACCCAATGAATGCACTACCTTAACTGTAGAACCGCTACGCTACACAGAGCAGATAGATACACCAATAAAAAAATGACAGCTTTGAATGTTGGATGCACAGCACTGTATTACTTTACAAAACAAAACAAAAAATAAATGTCTCTTGGACGTGATCCACCTCCCATTGCTCCCTTAGAAGAGTCGGCTCTTTGAACTGGCTCGTTCGAGACTGACACATCACTATTCAGCAGGTTCGTGTTATGTTCAGGGACACTGCAGACAGATGAATCTCCTTCATGTCGTATTTCCACTGTTTATCAGTCCAATGCTAATGCTAATGCTAATGATAATGCTAGCAGCTCTGTTGTTA
The DNA here is from genome assembly GCA_014281875.1 of Nibea albiflora. Classification (NCBI taxonomy): domain Eukaryota; kingdom Metazoa; phylum Chordata; class Actinopteri; family Sciaenidae; genus Nibea; species Nibea albiflora. Next base: position 166,138 of record JABGLX010000112.1, on the reverse strand, counting down.
TACACAGTGTGTGTGTGTGGAGGGTGGTCAAAAATGACCTCTGACCTCTGACAACACAAAAGCACACACACACACACACACACACACACAAAGCATCCTGACATGAACACCATGACCGTCGTCGTCAGCTCGTTAGCTCTTCTCATCTTAACATGCTTAGCATGATGCTAATGCTTCTGTGTGTGTGTGTGTGTGTTGTTGTAGCTTTGACGCGTTAGCTAAACATATTGGCTAACAATTTGTGACACCATGCTAACATACCAGATTAGCTGTGTGCAGACTGGAGCCAGGCTAACACACACACAGCATGCATGGTCATGCAAATCAGGTGGAAGACGCCACTGAGCGCGCTCAGACACAGACACACACACACACACTGCAGCACATTAATCTATTCAGACTCAGAGGACAAAGGATGTTAATGCGTGTAGATACTCACCGAGCATCCTGTGCTGAGGAGGAGGAGGAGGAGGAGGAGGTGGAGGAGTTTATGGATCCATGTCCTCCTTCAGAGGGAGGAAAGAACGACGGAGAATCGACCAAATGATGCTGTTTGGCTGAAAGGCCAGTCTGTCTGTCTCTCTGTTAGCGTAGCTTCTGATGCTACACAGCTCCAGCAGCTCTCTCTCTCTGTCAGCTGTGGCCCCTCCCTGCAGTGAGGCTGCCCTACTTTCTCCCCCCTCCTCTTCTTCACCTCCTCCCCCTCCTCTTCTTCACCTCCTCCCCTCCTCTTCTTCACCTCCTCCCCCTCCTCTTCTTCACCTCCTCCCCTCCTCTTCTTCACCTCCTCCCTCCTCTCCATCCCTCTCTCCCCTCTCGAGGATTTGTTTGTCCCCCCTCGGTCTGGTCTCCTCCACGACTGGTGGTGGCAGACCCACAGAGACCCACAAACCAGGACCACAAAGACCCACAAACCAAGACCACAAAGACCCACAAACCAAGACCACAGAGACCCACAAACCAGGACCACACAGACCCACAAACCAAGACCACAGAGACCCACAAACCAAGACCACAGAGACCCACAAACCAGGACCACAGAGACCCACAAACCAAGACCACAGAGACCCACAAACCAGGACCACAGAGACCCACAAACCAAGACCACAAAGACCCACAAACCAAGACCACAAAGACCCACAAACCAAGACCACAGAGACCCACAAACCAAGACCACAGAGACCCACAAACCAGGACCACACAGACCCACAAACCAGGACCACACAGACCCACAAACCAAGACCACAAAAACCCACAAACCAAGACCACAAAGACCCACAAACCAGGACCACAGAGACCCACAAACCAGGACCACACAGACCCACAAACCAGGACCACACAGACTCACAAACCAAGACCACACAGACCCACAAACCAAGACCACAGAGACCCACAAACCAGGACCACACAGACCCACAAACCAGGGCCACAAAGACCCACAAACCAAGACCACAGTGACCCACAAACTAGGGCCACAGAGACCCCACAAACCAGGGCCACAAACCAGGACCACACAGACCCACAAACCAGGACTACAGAGACCCACAAGCCAGGACCACACAGACCAGAAACCAGGACTACAGAGACCCACAAACCAGGACCACAGAGACCACACAAACCAGGACCACAGGGACCACACAAACCAGGACCACAGAGACCCACAAACCAGGACCACACAGACTTTGCAGAGACCTGACCAGTCAGAGTTTTCAGACTCCTGAACCCAGGGCAGGGAATAAAGTCTGCACTTTGACCTGCTGCCCACCTGAACCCCAGACCACTGCGCCTGGTGGTTGGGGGGCTCAGATGGAAACAGTGGACGAGGTACGACCGTCCAGGAGAACCAAGAATATGACCAGCGATGAAATCAACCAATCAAAAGTTTAAACAGGTTTAAATGTTTGTTAGATGTTTATTAAAGGTTTATTTTCACACCTGAGACCTGATTTTATGAATAATCTATATAAATATAAATGAAGACTTTTCTGAAAGGTTCATACAAGACTGCCCAAGAATTCACTGGACCTGAAGGCTTTTGTCAAGAAAAGAAACTTAAGAGTTACATCACAAAGATTGTACACCAAAGGGGGTAAACTGAAGGCTTACCTGGTGTCTGAGGTGTTCTGGTCTGACTTCAGGCTGCTTGGACGGCAAAGCTTTGGTTGAGACCGAGTTCGTCGAAGAGACTGTTTGAACCTCCAGGACAGAAACCCCTGAAGAAGAAGAGGAGGACTGTGATTGGCTAATTAATTTCTGATAATTTTTCATCATTCATTTAATTTTCACTGCAGGACATCAACAAATCAGCAAGTCTGTGATGGTTCACAGATCAACTGGACTCTGATCCAAGAGACTGACTGGCTGGTGGGAAGTCACAGGTTTGCCTTTGTCTGGGTCGTTTGGGTCACCTGATGGTTTGAGGAGTAAAGGAAGGACCATCCTTCAACAGAGGAGGTCACGGACTGTGACAAACCTGGACGTCTTCTCAGTGACAGCATTTTAGAACTTCCTGTGTTGGCTGATCACTTCCTGTGTTGGTCAAGGTTGATGATTGGTTACAGACTGTGCACCACATTCAACACACTCCCAAAACCACTTTAACAACCAGGTGATAGACCACAAGAGGACCTTAATGACCCACAGAACTCTCCACCTGTCAGTCAGAACTGAAGCCTGTTTGATGAGTCCAGGTAAGTCCACGTGACAGGAGAACCTTCACAGAACGGGCTTCTGAAAACTGATGGCCACATCTGATGATTATTGATTGAGAGATATTGATTTCTCCTGCAGGTCTTGTCACATCAACACATTTATCAAACAGTTAGAAACTGACATCATCAAAAACTTCCAGTAATGCACTGTGCAGAGGAAAACCTATCATTGTGACGTTTAACAGTCACTGTTTGATTGACAGCTGACGAGTTTTACATCATTTCCAGGATCTGATCCCAGATCTGAAACAGAAGGTCAGGGTACTGTTTGGGGTTTGGTTCTGTCTGTTCAGGTTCTGCCTGTTGTGGTTCCTTTTGTGGTGTTCACCCACAGGAGACCATCTCCATCTTCTTACAGGAGGGAAGCAGATCCTGCAGACCACATCAGGCCGGTGGATCACCTGGGTGTACTTTATTGTGTCACCTGTAGATGGAGCCGCTCAGCTGATCATCAGCTCCGGTTACCATGGAAACAGCAGGATGAACCCAGCTGGCTATGTGTGTGTCTGTGTGTATTCACCGTCACTCTGCTGGTAGGTGGGTCCATGGTGGAGCTACTGGACATGCTCTGACGGCGAACGTCTCTCTCTGGAACACCTGGAACAGACAGAGTGCATCATGGGAGTGTTTTGTAATTGGCCATGCCGGCTCCACAGCGGTTGCTGTGGTGACCAGCAGCTGACATCATGTGATCAGAACAGCTGCTATTACAGTAAACACATGTTCAAATTATAAAAGAGGAACATCTGTCTGCTTCACACAGAAACTCACTGAACGTTCAGATGACATTCAGATACAAACAAGCGGAGTATGAAAATAATCTGATAATAAACTGAGAACAAAACAGATGAAAGCAGCAGTATTCAGCAGTCAAACTGCAGAGTTAATGAACAACGCCCTGAAGATTCACCTGCAGGAACTGAAGAATCCAAAATAAAGACTGCTTTATTCGATTGTTGGTGTCAAAAAGAAAAGAAAAGAGATCTTTATGTTTGACTCCAGAACTGAATCAAACTCTTCACAGCGTGTTCCACCTCATTATATATTCAGCTCTCCACGTACATCCAGCACATCAGAGGTTAAACACAGCAGGCCGACCCTGTTCAGGAAGGTTTATCCTGACTGAATGTTGATGAAGATCCAGAGCTGACTCACTGCATGTGTTCATGATCCGCACACTACCTCCACTTACTATCGCCCGTCTCATCTCAGCTAATGGTGAACTGATCTTCATGGTAACACACAAATTGTATGTTGTACATATAGTTCTTATATTTAGTGGCATCTAACAGCAAGTTTTGCAGATTGCAACCACATGAATACCCGTCACCTCAGCTGCCTCGTCAAGGCATATAGGAGAACCTATAATACACAGCATGGCTTGGTAACATGGAGGATCCATGGTAGAGGACTGTAGATATAAAGTCTCATTCTAAGATGACAAAAGCAGAAACATTCTTATTTTTACAAGATGTCTAATGTTTGATGTGATGCCGCTCTTTACTTGGAGGAAGGGATGGTTCCATGACGAAAGAGAAAACGTGACCATGACCTTTGACCCTCAGGTGGGTCAGGAGGTCAGGTGATCCTGCAGAATCTTCAATATGCCTGAGCTCCTGGCCATGTTGCCATGGTAACTGACCTCAGCTATCAGATTATGAGATTGTAATTGTGACATGAAGATTAAAGAGATCATCTGATCCTGATGAACACACACACACAGAATGAACTTTTAAAATATTTTTCTTCTCACCGTTCAAGTCTTCAAAGTCTGCATTAAACTCCGTCATCTGTACCTGTCTATCTGTACTTGTCTGCCTGTCATGTCCTTCTTACCTTTGTGGGCGGAGCAAGGTGGTGCTGAGGTCACATGGACAGTGTATCTTAGCAACCAGACAGTACAAGTCTCCACCGTCTCTGCCAGAAGCAGAGGATGAACCTGAAGGAGGAAGAGGAGAATGTATATATTTGTTTGTTTCAATTCAACTTATTCATTAATTTATTATTATTATTGTTTTCTTACTTCCAGGTTTTTGAGCATCACTAACTGAGAATCAGACAGGATGCAGAACATTTTAGTCCAGATGTCAGGCTCCGCCTTTCGACCACATGACAGCCAATGAATGGAGGCACTCTTCAGCTCTGTGGGACATCATCACATCAGAGTGTTGGCAGTAATTTTCAGTAAGAACATTACAGTAGTATAACGACAAGTATTACTAACAAACTGAGATCAAGGAATACAAATTAAAAATAATTATTTACATGAATTTAATATTAAACCTGACAGAAATCTGTTTTTATACAATTTAGTTTGACAACTAAACCTGGACTAAACTAAACAGATGCGTCGTGAACGTCAGGTGAAAAGTTAATGAACCAATCAGACTCCTCTGTGAAGACAAAATGGCATCTGTCTCACCTGTGTCTTCTTCATCTGTCTGATCTGATTCGTTGTGCTCCATCCATCTGTCAATCATCAACTCACCAATCACATTCATCCAGCCCATGTGCTGACACCTGGACAGGTGTTTGACCAACTCCTCCATGGCCACAGGACCCAATGGACCTCTGGGTAATCTACAGACTGAGAATGCTCACCTGTCTGTCTTTAAGCATGACACACGTACCTGAAGCAGAGACAGGTACACAAACACACAGGTAGATAGAGACGGAGACGCACAGGTATGAGGATCAGAAAGACAGGTGAACAGACAAGTAGTAGGAAAAGTGTGGAGAGACAGGTAGACCAATGTAGAAGTCAACATGTTGCTGCAGGTAGACGTAAACAGGACAGACAGTCAGGTACACATAGAGACAGGTAAACAGAGACTCACAGACAGGAAGCCGGACATCGGGTCAGGTCTTTCTCACAGATTTACCTGTCTGCCTGACCACCCGTCTACCTGCAGGGACCCCGAGCACAGACAGACACTGCTGACCTGTCTGACTAACTCTTAATGTGTGTTTGTTTGTCACGTGTTGTTTAAAACCTTAATGGAGTTAACGGATTATCAGCTGTCGCACTCTCACTGCACACACATACACACCCAGAGTCACAGGGGTCAAAGGTCAAACAAGTTTTTTTTTATTCAAGAAGCTGACAGCTGATTGGTCAGCTGAACAGACAAACATACAGTCACATGATCAAAACAACCATCCAACGGGCCAATGGGAGTGGAGTGTGGTTACCAGCAGGAGGAACTGCAGGTTTAAAGTGACAGAGTGACCTTTTAACGTCTCCGAGACAGTTAGCACAATTAGCACTGTTAGCATTCCTCAATCAAACCAACGGGCTGTGTTAGCTTTGAGCTAATGTGGATCAATGATTATCAGTTTGCATAGATACAGAGACAGAGCGGGAAACAGCTGATCACAGGAAATAACAAGCAACAAGATAGTCTTCAGCTACAGTGGTAGTTTTTTAAAGAAGTGAACTGATCGAAACACTTAAAGCAACTGAATCTCATACCTGGACCTGGACCTGGACCTGGACCTGGAGGTCATGTCCCGGTTTAAAGATATGAAATAACATGGAAATATTGGACCAGGATTTGGACACTAGAGGGCACTGTATACTCTGATCTGGATGCAGAAGTTGAACCATTAACACAGCGTTACATTTTTAAACACTCATTTGTTCAGTTTGGTTGGCAGGGCGACGGCGTGGGGGGGGGGGGGGGGCATGGGGAGGGGCATATATGACATGGGGGAGGGGGCATATATATGACATGGGGGAGGGGCATATATGGCTGGAGGGGGAGGGGCATATATATGACATGGGGAGGGGCATATATGGCAGGAGGGGGAGGGGCATATATGACATGGGGGAGGGGCATATATATGACATGGGGGAGGGGCATATATGACTGGAGGGGGAGGGGCATATATATGACATGGGGAGGGGCATATATGGCAGGAGGGGGAGGGGCATATATGACATGGGGGAGGGGCATATATATGACATGGGGAGGGGCATATATGGCAGGAGGGGGAGGGGCATATATATGACATGGGGAGGGGCATATATGGCAGGAGGGGGAGGGGCATCCACGGCGTGGGGGAGGGGCATATACGGCAGGTGCAGCAGGAGGTGAGGTGCTGTTTGACAGCTGGGGGTTGCTACACGAGTCTCTGACTGTTTAACATGTCAGAAGAAGAAACACAAAACATCTACCGTCTGATAATACACACTACATATACTGAGAGGGTGTGTGTGTGTGTGTGTGTGTGTGTGTGTGTGTGTGTGTGTGTGTGGTCTTTGGCTGTATTTAAAAGGTTTGTTTTACTAAATACTGTTTGTTCAGGGTCATGATCAGCTTTGATACCTGAGACCTCCAAACTCACCTGACCTCACCTGGCTGACATCTGAAGGGCATATAGGACAGGTTCATCAGACCCAGTACACTTAGTTCTGGACCAGTTCTGACTCTTTTTCAGAGAGAATAAAACTTCTTTTTAAAAACATTACCTTCAAAAATTAGAACTGGACCTCCACGTGGCCGTCAGTCAGGTGATCGGTAAACACAAGGTTTGGACCAATCAACACCCAGATTGTTCTGGGAGCTGATCAGGAAACACAATGGAGGAAGAGGAATCAAAGCTTCACACGACACCTGTGTACGCCCTAATAAGGTGTTGTCCCCTCCCACTCCAGCAGGTACTGGACCGTCCCCTGAGAAGTGACACGTCGAGCTAACACCTGGTACCTCTCCCCATTGGTCAGTCTGCCCGCCACTCCGAAATACGAGGAGATGGAGGAGTGGAGGTGTGAGGAGTCAGATGGGAGCTGTGAGGAGTCTGACAGGAAGCGGGAGGAGTCTGATGTCAAGTGGGTGTGGTCTGCATCTTTGTCCTCCAGCATCCCAGAAGGCTCCTCCCCTCCAAGCTCCTCCCCTGCCTCACTGCGATTGGCCCACTGGCTGTAGCTGTTGCTAGGCAACTTCCTCTTCCTGCTGCCCACCCTCCTCCTGAAAACACAGAGGTCAAAGGTCAGATGGAAGGGGAAGAGACAAGTCAGCATCATGAAGACACATCCTACCTCTCTCCTTATTACCTCGTTGTGAGGTCACTAACACTGAACCTGGTGGAGAGGACGTGGTCTGATGTGGTTTGACACGGTGACGGGGTCAGACATAGTTTGACATAGTTGGGTGTAACTCCTATCTGTGTGTGAAGCCTCTAAAAATGACAGTAGTACTCTGACCGCCTTTGGTCCCAGCCCTGGTTTCAGTCTCAGTCCCTGACTCATTCAGATAAACAGTTGTTCTGATTTGACTCATCAACAGTTCCTGGCAGAGCGAGCTCATCTGTTAACAGACAAACCTTCAGTTTGATGTTTGGTGATGATGATGATGCTGTGATCTCTGACAGTCAGAGATTGTTTAAGTGTTTCCTCGGCTGGATCAGAGAATCAAACCCTCTAAAGTTCTCACATAGATTTACATTGGCACTTCAATAACTGTGTGTTCAGACCGGGACAGGCAAACCGGACGCCGGCGGCATTATTCAATTCATTTCAGTGGAGGGTCGTGCTGACAGTCCACAACACAGCGGCATGCGGCGAGAGAAGTTGAGTCAAGATTCAACTTTTGGGAAAACAGAGCCCCACATCATGCTCCGGCCGCCAATCAGAGAGAGAGACACACAGACACACAGACAGCACTTTGGTAGAGAGTCATAGAGTAAGAACACAGAGTGTGAGCACCAACCTCAATACAGCGAAGTAAAAAGTTATTTCTTGATTGTTTCACAGCGGTTATGCTCAGCAGGTATAAACATGTCCGCGCCGGTTTGCCTGTCCCTGTCTGAACACGCACTAAGTCAAACAACTGGACAATAAGAGGACGATCAAAAGACTTACACTGCTGTCTGAGTCTGAGTGTGTGGAAGCTGAGGATGAGGACAAAGATGGACTCTTACCTGAAGTGATAAGAGGCACTGGTCGTAGCCGAACCAGAGGTGGAGGCATCAGTGGAGTCCTGATCAATACTGACCGTCCTGCTGGAACTACTGAGAGAGGAAAGCAGACAGAGGTGAGGATACTTTGATTATTGATTAATGACTATCATCAGGGAGCTGAAGAGTCTCTCACCTCTTCAGGCTCTGCAGTTCATCCAGAGTGAAGTCAAAGATGTTGGCCATGTGATCGTTGGACGTCCAGCGGCAGGACAGCTCGTTCTACACAAATAACAACAGTTAGTCTTTAGAAGAATGTTGGGAGATCATTGGATCGACTGGGAAACAGAACAGTTGTCTTACATTAGGAATGGCGTCTTCAAGTAGCCACTTGGACTTCCTCTTCTTCCTCTCAGTTGAAACACTGCAGGAACAAACAGACATGTTGGTTTATGGTTTCTATGATGACGGTTCTACACAGGAAGTGTTTCAGCTGCTTTTCAGTTGGCTACATACTAGAGAAACTGCATCTTTTAGGCCTACAGAGTAGAGCACAAACCAGAGACCCTGTCATACGACTACAAACCTGACCTGACCAGCAATATGGTGATAATTACCTGTTCCTGACCACACCTTTCTTCCGGCCCCGGCCTCCGTCATTCTGAGCACGCTCAGGAAAGAGCTTGGAGGGGGGGTTTGGAGGGACTCTGGTCCTCAGACGAAAGATGCACTTCCTCTTCTTGATCTCTTTCCCGCACAGAAACCTGAAGACACACAGCGTGACTGAAACATACCAACACACCGATGAAGACAGATGAAGTAACAAGGTCTTACTTGCTCTTGTATTTGTTGAGAGCATCCAGCAGGTGCTGCCCCCTCTCTGTTGGAGGAGTGTTAGACAGCTAAACAGACAGACAGACAGGTTAAAGTCACAGCCAGGGTTCAGCTGAAGGATCAGGATGGTTTTGTTCAGTCTTAATCATGGTCAGGCTCGTTCTAGTTCAGGTAAATGGTCTGGTACCTTCCCGAGCTGTAGGTGTTCCCAGTTAGCAGAGACGAAGGCGAGGATCTCGTCCAGCTCAAAGTACTTCTTCTTGCTGCTGACTGACAGGTTGTACAGAACCAGGTGAACCAGGTCGACCCACCTGAGGGACAGACGGCGGACGTACTCTGATCCTTTATTACAGGCCGAACACAGGAAGAGGTAAAACCTGAGGAGGACCGAAACATGTCTCAGAACATGGAACAAAGAGAGAGAGGAGGTTCTGGAGGAGGTTCTGATCACCTGTCTCCAAACATCATGGACTCCGGCAGACACTGGGTACAGGCTTCATGGAACCACTGCTGACAGCGGAAACACTGCAGCATCTTCAGGTACCACCTACACGACAAGAACACGTGTCAGACCATCATCAAAGGGACACGCAACAGCCTGTCTGTCTTTCATTGGTCTGTCTTACTCTCCGGGGCCGCTGCAGTAACAGTAACACTGTTGCTGATTGGTCCGATGCTGCGAGTCCCAGTCCAGAGAGTCCAGGTCGTACGGCAACACCTGCTTCATCGCAGACAGAGCTTTGGCTATCGGACCCTTCTTCAGAGCGCCCCCTTTCTGTGGGAGGACAGAGAGACAGGTGGTTAGAGAGGGAGACAGGTGGTCAGAGAGAGACAGGTGGTCAGAGAGGGAGACAGGTGGTCAGAAAGAGAGAGGTGGTCAGAGAGGGAGACAGGGAGTCAGAGAGGGAGACAGGGAGTCAGAGAGGGAGACAGGTGGTCAGAGAGAGAGGGACAGGTGGTCAGAGAGAGAGACAGGTGGTCAGAGAGGGAGACAGGTGGTCAGAAAGAGAGACAGGTGGTCAGAAAGAGAGAGGTGGTCAGAGAGGGAGACAGGGAGTCAGAGAGGGAGACAGGGAGTCAGAGAGGGAGACAGGGAGTCAGAGAGGGAGACAGGGAGTCAGAGAGAGAGGGACAGGTGGTCAGAGAGAGGGAGAGAGACAGGTGGTGAGAGAGAGGGAGACAGGTGGTCAGAAAGAGAGAGGTGGTCAGAGAAAGACAGGTGGTCAGAGAGAGAGACAGGTGGTCAGAGAGAGAGACAGGTGGTCAGAGAGAGAGAGAGGTGGTCAGAGAGAGAGAGACACAGGTGGTCAGAGAGAGGGAGACAGGTGGTCAGAAAGAGAGAGGTGGTCAGAGAGAGAGACAGGTGGTCAGAGAGAGAGACAGGTGGTCAGAGAGAGAGAGAGGTGGTCAGAGAGAGGGAGACAGGTGGTCAGAAAGAGAGAGGTGGTCAGAGAGACAGGTGGTCAGAGAGAGAGAGACAGGTGGTCAGAGAGAGAGAGACACGTGGTCAGAGAGAGGGAGAGAGACAGGTGGTCAGAAAGAGAGAGGTGGTCAGAGAGAGGGAGACAGGTGGTCAGAAAGAGGGAGACAGGTGGTCAGAAAGAGAGAGGGACAGGTGGTCAGAGAGGGAGACAGGGAGTCAGAGAGAGAGGGAGACAGGTGGTCAGAGAGAGGGAGAGAGACAGGTGGTGAGAGAGAGGGAGACATGTGGTCAGAAAGAGAGAGGGACAGGTGGTCAGAGAGAGAGACAGGTGGTCAGGGAGGGAGACAGGTGGTCAGAAAGAGAGAGGTGGTCAGAGAGAGAGAGACGGGTGGTCAGAAAGAGAGAGGTGGTCAGAGAGAGAGACAGGTGGTCAGAGAGAGAGAGACAGGTGGTCAGAGAGAGGGAGACAGGTGGTCAGAGAGAGAGAGACAGGTGGTCAGAGAGAGGGAGACATGTGGTCAGAAAGAGAGAGGGACAGGTGGTCAGAGAGAGAGACAGGTGGTCAGGGAGGGAGACAGGTGGTCAGAAAGAGAGAGACAGGTGGTCAGAGAGAGAGAGACGGGTGGTCAGAAAGAGAGAGGTGGTCAGAGAGAGAGACAGGTGGTCAGAGAGAGAGAGACAGGTGGTCAGAGAGAGAGACAGGTGGTCAGGGAGGGAGACAGGTGGTCAGAAAGAGAGAGACAGGTGGTCAGAGAGAGAGAGACGGGTGGTCAGAAAGAGAGAGGTGGTCAGAGAGAGAGACAGGTGGTCAGAGAGAGAGAGACAGGTGGTCAGAGAGAGGGAGACAGGTGGTCAGAGAGAGAGAGACGGGTGGTCAGAAAGAGAGAGGTGGTCAGAGAGAGAGACAGGTGGTCAGAGAGAGAGAGAGGGAGACAGGTGGTCAGAGAGAGAGAGACAGGTGGTCAGAAAGAGAGAGGTGGTCAGAGAGAGAGACAGGTGGTCAGAGAGAGAGAGACAGGTGGTCAGAGAGAGGGAGACAGGTGGTCAGAAAGAGAGAGGTGGTCAGAGAGAGAGACAGGTGGTCAGAGAGAGAGAGACAGGTGGTCAGAGAAGAGGAGACAGGTGGTCAGAGAGAGAGACAGGTCGTCACAGAGAGACAGGTGGTCAGAGAGGGGAACAGGGAGTCAGAGAGAGGGAGACAGGTGGTCAGAGAGAGAGAGACAGGTCGTACCCTGACAGCCAAAGCGAAGACACAGCGTCTACAGAACCAAGGACTGAGACTGATGCTGCCCTCTACAGGAGGAACGTGACACTGCTGGTGGAACCCTGCAAGACAGGTGGAAGGACAGAGAGACAGACAGGCAGGCAGGCAGACAGGTAGTAAAGTTCATTAAGCCCAAATAAATATTAAATACTGATACATCAGCTGATTAAAGAACCACAAGCCTGTCTATCTCTCTGTCCGTCTCACTCACCGATGCCACATTTCCCACAGATGAGGATCTGGTTGTTTTGGTTTGATTGGCTGTCAGACTTTGGCTCCACCTCCCGACACACAGAACAACGAGGCTCCTCCCCTGGGACTCCAGCTGCAACGTGATTGGACAAAAGATGGTGAGTGACAGAGAGGAGACAGACAGGCAGAGAAGGGGGTGAGACAGATGTATGATTCTATCTGTCTCTCACCGTGTTGGATGTCCTTCCACAGGACCCAGAACTTTGAGTTGTCCTCAAACGTGACGAAGCAGCTCTGTCTGGGCGGGCTCACCTGTCGACCAATCAAAGGGAAACATGTCTTGAGATGTGTACAGGTGTGTGTAGGTGTGTGCACAGGTCTGCAAGTGTGTGTACAGGTGCAAGTAGTGTGTAGGTGTGTGTTACCCTCTGGATCTTGCCCAGGTAGTACAGTCCATCTGACCAATGACAAAGGACAAACTGTCCAACACTCAGACTAGGCTCCTCCCCCTCCTCAACCAGACCCCGCCCCCCACGACAGGCCACGCCCCCTGTTGACACAGGTGGCTCCAGACTACAGAAAGCTTCAATCAGGTCATCAAACATCTGCAGACAGACAGACAGAAATATTAGTGATTACTGGAATGTAATCAGTGATGTCACAGTTCAGGTTCTATAGGCAGGTCCAGATTCTTCCATCCAGAACCACTTCACTGTATGTTAACACACACACACACACACACACACGTTGTTGTGATTCATTCCTGTACTGTCAGGGGGATTTTGACACAGCTGGACATGCGCAGTGCGTCCTCCATCAGAACCGGGACACACGAACCGTTTAACGGTTTAACATCCTGACCCGGGTCAGGAAATGCAGTCTGTACATGAACCCTGAACCGACCCGGGTCAAAAGTTAACGAGTTTCCTGAACACACCCGGTACCGTTAGCCGGTCTCACGGCTCCGCTAACTGAAAGCTAATAACGGGTTCACTCCAGACACTTCAGCCTGCCCTTCACCGGGCCAGAACCGGGCCAGAACCGGGTTAAAACACACTGAACAAAACTGTCTTACCTTCTCTGATCCGGTCAGTCTCCACCTGTCCTCCGAACCACAGACAGGCTTAGAGTCCCTGTCTCTCTCTCTCTCTGTCCGTCTGTCTCCACCTGTTCTCCAAACCACAGCGAGTCCGTGTCTCCAGGTTCTGTCTGTCCCCCTGTCTGTCTGTCTCCCCCTCTCTCTGTCTCTCCCGCTGTCTGTCTGTCTGTCTCCCTCTCTCTCCCCCTGTCTGTCTCTCCGCCTGTTTGTCTCTCTCTCTCTGTCTCTCCCCCTGTCTGTCTGTCTCTCCCCCTGTCTCTCTCTCTCTCTCTCGCTGTCTGTCTCTCTCTCTCTCTCTGTGTCTCCCCCTGTCTGTCTGTCTCTCTCTCTCTCTGTCTGTCTCTCCCCCTGTCTCTCTCTGTCTGTCTGTCTCTCTCTCTCTGTCTGTCTCTCTCTCCGTGGCGCTAAACTTCAAACTTCTATCGTCGCCATTTTTTCATTTTCCCGCGAATGAGAGGAGGAGGCTTTCCGTCATTTACATACGCTGCGTCATGTACAACGTCATCACGTCGCCAGCAGGACGTGCTCCATTCAGAACTCCATAAACACTTGAAGACACTTGTCGGCCTGTTGTCCGCCCTCAGCGCGGCGTGAGAGGACGGAAGGTCATGGCGTCACCAACTAAAGCTCGACGTTGCTGTGATGTCATGACGAACTCAAGGTCTGGTGTGTGTGTGTGTGCGCGCGCAGGAGAGAACAGGACACCAAAGTTCACGAAGCTGAACCCGATGCAGAAAGTTCCGGTTCTAGAGGACAACGGGTTCGTCCTTACAGAGAGGTATGCGCATGCACACACACACACAGATATGAACTACCAAATTAAAACCAGAATGGTATTCAATGTGTGTGTTTGTGTGCAGTGATGCCATCTTGAAGTACCTGGCCACTAAGTACAATGTCCCAGAGCACTGGTATCCACGGCAACCTGAGAGACGAGCCAGAGTGGACGAGTACACAGCCTGGCATCAAACCAACACACGACCACACGCTGCCAAAGTGTTTATACTGGAGGTACACACACACACACACACTCGTTATACTGGAGGTACACACACACTCATTATACTGGAGGTACACACACACACAGACTCGTTATACTGGAGGTACACACACACTAGTTATACTGGAGGTACACACACACACTCGTTATACTGGAGGTACACACACACACTAGTTATACTGGATGTACACACACCACACACTTGTTACACTGGAGGTATACACACACTCGTTACACTGGAGGTACACACACACACGTTATACTGGAGGTACACACACACGTTATACTGGAGGTACACACACACACACACTCATTACACTGGAGGTACACACTCGTTACACTGGAGGTACACACACACACTAGTTATACTGGAGGTACACACACACTTGTTATACTGGAGGTACACACAAACACACTCGTTATACTGGAGGTACACACACACACTTGTTATACTGGAGGTACACACACACACACACTCGTTATACTGGAGGTACACACACACACACATTTTTACTGGAGGTGCACACACACACACACGTTATACTGGAGGTACACACACACACACTCGCTACACTGGAGGTACGCACACACTCGTTATACTGGAGGTACACACACACACGTTATACTGGAGGTACACACACACACGTTACACTGGAGGTACACACACACACTTTAACTGGAGGTGCAAACACACGTTATACTGGAGGTACACTCACACACTCGTTATACTGGAGGTACACACACTCGTTATACTGGAGGTACACACACACACTAGTTATACTGGAGGTACACACACACTCGTTATACTGGAGGTACACACACACACTCGTTATACTGGAGGTACACACACACTCGTTATACTGGAGGTACACACACCACACACTCGTTACACTGGAGGTACACACACACTCGTTATACTGGAGGTACACACACACTCGTTATACTGGAGGTACACATACCACACACTCGTTACACTGGAGGTACACACACACTCGTTATACTGGAGGTACACACACACACACGTTATACTGGAGGTACACACACACACACGTTATACTGGAGGTACACACACACACACTAGTTATACTGGAGGTACACACACACACGTTACACTGGAGGTACACACACACACACTGGTTATATTGGAGGTACACACACACACGTTACACTGGAGGTACACACACACACACTGGTTATATTGGAGGTACACACACACACACGTTACACTGGAGGTACACACACACACACGTTATACTGGAGGTACACACACACGTTATACTGGAGGTACACACACACGTTATACTGGAGGTACACACACACACACTCTCGTTATACTGGAGGTACACACACACTAGTTATACTGGAGGTACACACACTCGTTATACTGGAGGTACACACACACACTCGTTATACTGGAGGTACACACACACGTTGTACTGGAGGTACACACACACACACACACACGTTATACTGGAGGTACACACACACACACTAGTTATACTGGAGGTACACACACACGTTACACTGGAGGTACACACACACACACACTGGTTATATTGGAGGTACACACACACGTTATACTGGAGGTACACACACACACGTTATACTGGAGGTACACACACACACACACGTTACACTGGAGGTACACACACACACTAGATATACTGGAGGTACACACACACACGTTACACTGGAGGTACACACACGTTATACTGGAGGTGCAAACACACGTTATACTGGAGGTACACTCACACACTCGTTATACTGGAGGTACACACACACTAGTTATACTGGAGGTACACACACTCGTTATACTGGAGGTACACACACACTCGTTATACTGGAGGTACACACACACACACTCGTTATACTGGAGGTACACACACACACTCGTTATACTGGAGGTACACACACCACACACTCGTTACACTGGAGGTACACACACACTCGTTATACTGGAGGTACACACACACACGTTATACTGGAGGTACACACACACACGTTATACTGGAGGTACACACACACACACTAGTTATACTGGAGGTACACACACACATGTTACACTGGAGGTACACACACACGTTATACTGGAGGTACACACACGTTACACTGGAGGTACACACACACACACTGGTTATATTGGAGGTACACACACACACACACGTTATACTGGAGGTACACACACACGTTATACTGGAGGTACACACACACAAAGGGGGCAGGGCTCAGGTCAATAATAAGGTAAGGCCTCTTCTCTCTGTCTCCACCTGTCTTTCTCAGGTGCTCCTCCCGGCTCATTCTGGTTGTCCTGTGGACGAGGTGCGTTTGATTCGTGCGCTGTCTCAGCTCGATGACACTCTGGAGAAGATGGAGTCCATGTTTTTGGGCAGACAGCCCTTCCTGTGTGGCGATGACATCACTGTGGCGGACTTGCTCGCTGTCTGTGAGCTCATGCAGGTCAGTGGCTCTAAATGGTTCAGGCATTGAGGTTGACCCAGGTTGATGTTTGGTGGCTGCTTCTGAGCATGCTCAGTGTGTTTCTGCAGCCTGTGGGTGGGGACAGAGACGTCCTGCAGACCCGTCCTCAGCTGCAGCGCTGGAGGAGCAGAGTCCAGGCCGCTGTTGGCGACTCATTCGACCAAGCGCATGCCGTCCTGTACGCCCTGCGAGACCACCGCAAAGCCAGGCTGTGACATCACCACAGAAGGACCGCCCACAGGATTGATGTCACACAGAGGGACGGAGACACGTGGATGATGATTGGTTGTTTTATTAATCTTCAGTTTGATCATTTATTGGTGCCTTCCTCCAGACATAGGACACACCCCCTGAGGTCACTCTGTTCACACTAACGACCCTCAGGTGTGTCAGGTGAACAGGAAGTTTGCTGATGTCATAATACTAATGTCAAATCAGCTGTCAGCACTGTGATCACATGATGTCACTTTAAATGTAAAAATGATTTTTTAATGATGAATAAAGATTTATTTTAATTAACTCACACACTGTTGCCATGACGATGATGAAATGCTAACAGATAGCATATCTGAGCTAACACTTTGCATAATACAGGAAAGCAGGAAGTGTGATTGGAACACAGAGAGAAAAGGGACGAGTCTCTGTCGTCATGACAATGACACACTTTGTAATCGAGTATTCTGGCGAATATTCTATCAGTTAATTGAGTAATCATATAAAATTATTCTTCGTATTACATTTGCTCATTTTGGCTGTTTTTGCGTGTCAACACTGTCCACACACACTGCCAAAGGCCCGCTTCCGTCTTCTTTCGCTTTGCGGCACACAGCCTGAAACGTAAGCATGTTGTGTCACACTACAAAGAATCTGTGAAACGTGAGCTGTACATTTCATGAAACAGCTTCAAGGCCGAGGAAATCCCTCGATCATTGTTTGTAATCGAGATACTCGAGGAATCGTTGCAGCCCTAAGTGAAATATATAAAAAACTTTATTACAAACTTTATTTACAGTCTCAGTAGTGAACAGAAAGCGAAGTCACATGACTAGAGGAGTGAATTGTGATTGGTCCTCTACAGCGGGGCAGTGAGTGGGGCGTGGCTCCGTTTGGCAGGATGCACCTCCTCTTCCTCTTCATCTCGTCCTCGTTTCCTCCTCGAGCTTCCTGTGGCTGACTCCGCCTCCTGCTGAGGGGGAGGAGTCAGAGAAAGGAGGGAGCGGGTCAGTTGACTGACACAGTGAGTGAACAAATGAATGTGAGTGATGGTTACCATGGCGACAGCAGCATCAGAGGGATACATGAGTCGGTGAGCTGTCTGCAGCATGTCCTCATCCTGAACACAGAAAAACTATGTTACCCAGCATGCATCAGGACACAGCCCTGTGTAGACCTGGTCCGGGACCTGAACCTGGTTCTGTGACTGACCTGTAACCAGGGGTGCTGCAGAGCCTCGTCGATCTTCATCCTCTGACTCGGATCAACGACCAGAAGCTTCCGGACCACATCCTTCGCTGTCGCCATGTGAACACAGAGACAGAGGACTACAGTATGACACAGTGAAACCACAACAGTACTGGGTCAGCACCGGGTCAGTACCTTGGTCAGAGACTTGTCTCCACTTGGACTGGACCATGGTGAACTCTCCTCTGATGATCTGCTCTGTGATGGAGTGATGAGAGAAACTCTCATGGAATGGAGGATAACCACCCAGACTGAGAGAGAGAGACAGGTACACAGACAGGTACACAAAAAGTGCTGAGTCATCAGAACGTGACATTTAGTGTAACGGACGTCCTGCAGATTATCCTGAAGTTACACAGACAGACAGGTACAGACAGACAGACAGATGTGTGGGCGGAGCCAGCTTACCAGACAAAGAGCAGGACTCCGAGGCTCCACGCGTCCACGGCCAGGCTGTAGCCGGTGGTGGAGGCCTGAGTGAAGACCTCAGGAGCCAGGTAGGATGGAGTCCCACACAGAGTCCTCATCAACAGAGACTCCTCCAGGATACGAGACTGGTTAAAGTCTGTCACCTGAGAGACAGACAGGTGATGCTGATGATGAAGGTAGAGGTGATGGAGGTGATGGAGGTGATGGAGGCATACCTTGATGAGACAGACGCTGTCCTGTGAAGACAGCAGGACGTTCTCTGGTTTCAGATCTCTGTGGATGATCCCCTTACTATGCAGGTACTACACACACACACACACACACACACACACACACACACACACACACAGAGTTACATACAGGTCACCTGTCTGTCTCTCTGTCCATGGTAACGGCATGTCTGTCTCACCTGGACGGCTCTCAGCATCTGGTAGAAATAAAGTTTAGTGACCGACTCATCGAGCTGTTGCTGAGACTTCACTCTCTGGAACAACTCCCCCCCCTCCATCCTGAGAGACAGACAGACATGCAGACAGAGAGACAGTCAGAGAGACAGGCAGGCAGAGGGTCAGACAGGCAGGCAGAGGGTCAGACAGGCAGGCAGAGGGTCAGACAGGCAGAGGGTCAGACAGGCAGAGGGTCAGACAGACAGCACTCTATGGACATGTTTGCAGAGGTGAAAACTCACAGCTCCAACACGATGTAGTAACTGTCATCTGTCTGATAGAAGTCCTCCGTCTTTATGAGACAAGGCTGCAGGAGACAAGGAGATTAGAGGAGACAAGGAGGCAAGTGGGGAGACAAAGACAGTTAGCCTCCATCATAAAGGAGCGTTGTTTCTTCTTCTGTGGTTTCAGACTCACATGGTCGACTCTCTGCAGGATCTCGATCTCTGTCTTTGCATTTCGTGTCGCTGTCTGTGATTGGACAAACAAAATAGGTCACATGACTGAGAATGCGTGTGACTGTTCAGACGCCATGTTTGTAATTATTTTTGTTTACCTTCTAACTTCTGCTACATCTGTCACAGGAAGGACAGAAGAGGAAAGAAAAAAGGCTCTCAAAAGCCAATCAGAGGGCAGAGCAGAGGTCTCAGCCAATCAGAGGGCAGAGCAGAGGTCTCAGCCAATCAGAGGGCAGAGCAAAGGTCTCAGCCAATCAGAGGGCAGAGCAGAGGTCTCAGCCAATCAGAGGGCAGAGCAAAGGTCTCAGCCAATCAGAGGGCAGAGCAGAGGTCTCAGCCAATCAGAGGGCAGAGCAAAGGTCTCAGCCAATCAGAGGGCAGAGCAAAGGTCTCAGCCAATCAGATTGCAGATGCTGACTCACCCCTTCAGACTGGAAGTTCTTCTTGTTGATGATCTTCACAGCGAACTTTTTACACGTTGACCTCTCAAAGGCCAGTTTGACCTCACCGCACACACCTCTGAACACACACACACACACACACGGTCAGGGCGCAGGAAGTGACATGATAGCAGCGTGATGCAGAGGCTCAGACTCACGTGCCAATCCGCCGAGTCAGCAGATATTTGTCCTGAAGCTCTCTGGGTAAACTGGACTGATCGTCTGACATCAGGTCAATGAAGACAAAGACTGCAGGCAGACAGGCAGTGAGAGGCGAGACCTGGTCCTAACATGTCACATGATGTGCACGTGTCTGTCTTACCTTTGTTGCGTTGCTCAGACAGAGCGAGCACGGCGTTGTTTACCAGAGGAAGCTTCCTGTCTTTACCGATCAGGACGCCGTCAACAAACGTCCCGTTATTACTGAAGTCCTCGACGAAGACCTCAGGGCCGTCCTGACAGACAGAGAGACAGACAGGTCAACAGAGAGGCAGGCAGGCAGGCAGGCAGGCAGGCAGACAGACAGGTGTCTCACTCTGTAGATCCTGAAGTGTCTCTTGCTGTAGATTCTGAACTTTTTGGACCCTCTGTGATCCGGATCGTCCAGAACATAGTTACACTTCGAGTCCCGACCAAACAGGTACTGGTCCTCCAGACAGTCTGTGGACAACCAGTAAGACCATCAAGACTAGTAAGACCACTAAGACCAGTACCAGAACCACTGTTATCCTGTCAGTATGGACCCACCGTGGCTCCTGAAGCCGCGGGCCATGGGCAGCAGGCGTCCCCAGGGCTGAGGCTCCGGCTCCTCGGGGACGGACGGCAGAGTGACAGGGAGCGTGTCCACGCTACTGAGAGTCCCCGACCCGCTGGAAGACTGGCTGGCTGAGGTCGGCCCGCTGGAAGAACTGGAACCAGGCTGGGACTGGGACTTAGCCTGGGACGGGGACTGGGTGGACTGGGCCTGGGACGGGGACTGGGTGGACTGGGTGGACTGGGCCTGGG
>JABGLX010000112.1:27500-140000 GCA_014281875.1 Nibea albiflora | reverse complement strand
CTAAGTTATTTTACTGTCTCTGAGTTACTGAGCTAAGCGGCTCGCTCCTCAGCTGGATCGCACTGTTGCCTAGCAACACAGCAGCACTTCCTGAACGCTATCTTCTTAGCTACATGTTAGTACATGCTAGCTGCTTTGTGTGTGTTTGGTCCCATCGCACACACACACACACACGCACCTACACACACACACACAGACGCACGTACACACACACACGCACGTACGCACACACATGCACGTACACACACACACGCACGTACACACACACACGCACGTACACACACGCACGCACACACACATTAGAATAACGTTGGTAGAGACACGCGGTGTCTGTTGTTTAAAAGCTGTCTGTGTTTCAGTCATCCTCTGTATCGAACATCAAACCAGACGTACGGAAACAAGAAACCAAGCGAGCATGAGAGACAGGTGAGAGACAGACAGGCAGACCAAAGACAGACAGACAGACTACAGACAGACTACAGACAGACAGACTGACAGACAGACAGACAGACAGACAGCCATACAGACTACAGACAGACAGACTACAGACAGACTACAGACAGACAGACTGACAGACAGACAGACAGCCATACAGACCAAAGACAGACAGACAGACTACAGACAGACTACAGACAGACAGACAGACAGACAGACAGACAGCCATACAGACTACAGACAGACAGACTACAGACAGACTACAGACAGACAGACTGACAGACAGACAGACAGACAGACAGCCATACAGACTACAGACAGACAGACTACAGACAGACTACAGACAGACAGACTGACAGACAGACAGACAGCCATACAAACTACAGACAGACAGACAGACTACAGACAGACAGACTACAGACAGCCATACAGACAGACTACAGACAAAGACTGACAGACTACAGACAGACAGACAGACAGACAGACTACAGACAGCCAGACTACAGACAGACAGACAGACTACAGACAGACAGACAGACTACAGACAGACAGACTACAGACAGCCATACAGACTACAGACAGACTACAGACAGACAGACAGACAGACTACAGACAGACAGACAGCCATACAGACTACAGACAGACTACAGACAGAGAGGCGCACAGAGAGACAGGCTGACTGTCTCTCTCTCTGTTTCAGGCTCGGGTTCACATGACCTCTTGTCAGTTCTCGGAGGCGATGCTTCAGACCGGGATGTACCGTGATCATGGCTTCAACACATCTTTGGAGACAAGCAGAGTGACGATTTCCACGGCAACCCACCACAACAGAGTCAACCGACAATACTACTATCGCCATGGAAACCAATCGTGATGACAAATGAACAGAACAATGAATAAACAGAGGAAGACAAGAAATGTGTAAATAACACACTGTTCCTGAATGCCTCATTTCTTCTTCTTTGGTTTGTGTCCAATACACTGTTTGTTCTGAAGCCTGCTGAGCACCATCTGACATACACACACACACACACACACACACACACACACACACACATACACACACCAGATGGATATTGTGTTTCCATGATGACCAAATGAGGAAAATGATTAATTTAGAGGCGTGTTCTGTTTTTGTCTCACTCTGTCTCACTGCCTGAAACACCTCCATGACCTGTGACAGGAAGCTGCTGAAAACACCACACCACATTGAGACAACATTGAGACTACAGCGAGACTACACCGAGACTACAATGAGACAACATTGAGACTACACCGAGACTACACTGAGACAACATTGAGACTACACTGAGACTACACTGAGACAACATTGAGACTACATTGAGACAACACTGAGACAACACTGAGACAACAATGAGACAACACTGAGACAACACTGAGACAACATTGAGACTACACTGAGACAACATTGAGACAACACTGAGACTACACTGAGACTACATTGAGACTACACCGAGACAACACAGAGACAACAATGAGACAACATTGAGACTACATTGAGACAACATTGAGACAACATTGAGACAACACTGAGACTACACTGAGACAACACTGAGACTACACTGAGACAACATTGAGACAACATTGAGACAACATTGAGACTACACCGAGACAACACCGAGACTACACTGAGACAACAATGAGACAACATTGAGACTACACTGAGACAACATTGAAACAACATTGAGACTACACCGAGACTACACTGAGACAACATTGAGACTACACTGAGACAACACTGAGACAACATTGAGACTACACCGAGACTACACCGAGACAACACTGAGACAACATTGAGACTACACTGAGACTACACTGAGACAACATTGAGACAACATTGAGACTACATTGAGACAACACTGAGACAACACTGAGACAACAATGAGACAACATTGAGACAACATTGAGACTACACCGAGACTACACCGAGACAACATTGAGACAACACTGAGACTACACTGAGACAACATTGAGACTACACCGAGACTACACTGAGACAACAATGAGACAACAATGAGACAACATTGAGACTACACTGAGACAACATTGAGACAACAATGAGACAACATTGAGACTACACCGAGACTACACCGAGACAACATTGAGACAACACTGAGACTACACTGAGACAACATTGAGACTACACTGAGACAACATTGAGACTACATTGAGACAACACTGAGACAACAATGAGACAACATTGAGACAACACTGAGACTACACTGAGACAACACAGACTACACTGAGACAACATTGAGACAACACTGAGACTACACTGAGACAACATTGAGACAACACTGAGACTACATTGAGACAACATTGAGACTACACTGAGACAACATTGAGACTACATTGAGACAACACTGAGACAACAATGAGACAACATTGAGACTACACCGAGACTACACCGAGACAACATTGAGACAACACTGAGACTACACTGAGACAACATTGAGACTACACTGAGACTACACTGAGACAACATTGAGACTACATTGAGACAATACTGAGACAACATTGAGACAACAATGAGACAACATTGAGACAACACTGAGACAACATTGAGACTACACCGAGACTACACCGAGACAACATTGAGACAACACTGAGACTACACTGAGACAACATTGAGACTACACTGAGACTACACTGAGACAACATTGAGACTACATTGAGACAACACTGAGACAACACTGAGACAACAATGAGACAACATTGAGACAACACTGAGACTACACCGAGACAATATTGAGACTACACTGAGACTACATTGAGACAACATTGAGACTACATTGAGACAACACTGAGACAACAATGAGACAACATTGAGACAACACTGAGACAACATTGAGACAACACTGAGACAACACAGACTACATTGAGACAACACTGAGACTACACCGAGACAACATTGAGACAACACTGAGACTACACTGAGACAACATTGAGACTACACTGAGACTACACTGAGACAACATTGAGACTACATTGAGACAACACTGAGACAACACTGAGACAACAATGAGACAACATTGAGACAACACTGAGACTACACCGAGACAATATTGAGACTACACTGAGACTACATTGAGACAACATTGAGACTACATTGAGACAACACTGAGACAACAATGAGACAACATTGAGACAACACTGAGACAACATTGAGACAACACTGAGACAACACAGACTACATTGAGACAACACTGAGACAACAATGAGACAACATTGAGACAACACTGAGACAACATTGAGACAACACTGAGACAACATTGAGACAACACTGAGACTACACTGAGACAACACTGAGACAACACTGAGACAACACTGAGACTACACTGAGACAACATTGAGACAACACTGAGACTACACTGAGACTACACTGAGACAACATTGAGACGGAGACTACACTGAGACAACACTGAGACAACACTGAGACTACACCGAGACTACACCGAGACAACATTGAGACAACACTGAGACTACACTGAGACTACACTGAGACAACATTGAGACTACATTGAGACAACACTGAGACAACACTGAGACAACAATGAGACAACATTGAGACAACACTGAGACAACACTGAGACTACACTGAGACAACATTGAGACGGAGACTACACTGAGACAACATTGAGACTACACCGAGACAATATTGAGACAACACTGAGACTACACTGAGACAACATTGAGACTACACTGAGACTACATTGAGACAACATTGAGACTACATTGAGACAACACTGAGACAACAATGAGACAACATTGAG
Source organism: Nibea albiflora (assembly GCA_014281875.1). NCBI lineage: Eukaryota > Metazoa > Chordata > Actinopteri > Sciaenidae > Nibea > Nibea albiflora. The sequence goes on along the minus strand of JABGLX010000112.1, from coordinate 135,771 downwards.
ACAACACTGAGACAACATTGAGACAACACTGAGACTACACTGAGACAACACAGACTACACTGAGACAACATTGAGACAACACTGAGACTACACTGAGACAACACTGAGACAACACTGAGACTACATTGAGACAACATTGAGACTACACTGAGACAACATTGAGACTACATTGAGACAACACTGAGACAACAATGAGACAACATTGAGACTACAACGAGACTACACCGAGACAACATTGAGACAACACTGAGACTACACTGAGACAACATTGAGACTACACTGAGACTACACTGAGACAACATTGAGACTACATTGAGACAATACTGAGACAACATTGAGACAACAATGAGACAACATTGAGACAACACTGAGACAACATTGAGACTACACCGAGACTACACCGAGACAACATTGAGACAACACTGAGACTACACTGAGACAACATTGAGACTACACTGAGACTACACTGAGACAACATTGAGACTACACTGAGACAACATTGAGACAACATTGAGACTACACTGAGACAACATTGAGACTACACCGAGACAATATTGAGACAACACTGAGACTACACTGAGACAACATTGAGACTACACCGAGACAACACTGAGACAACAATGAGACAACATTGAGACTACATTGAGACAACATTGAGACAACATTGAGACAACAATGAGACTACACTGAGAATACACTGACATAACATTGAGACTACACTGAAACAACAATGAGACAACAATAAGAATATGTATACACACGCACACACACACACACGATTATTAGCGCACATCTCCCATTTTGATTGAAAGAAGGGGAGAGGAGGGAGGAGGAGGAACAGCGGAGAGGAGGGAGGAGGAGGAACAGCGGAGAGGAGGGAGGAGGAACAGCGGAGAGGAAGGAGGACGAGGAACAGCGGAGAGGAGGGAGGAGGAGGAAGCAGCATCAGATCGAGGAGCGTTGTATAAATCAGCGTTTAGATAATCATCATCATCATCATCGTCGTCGTCGTCGTCTTAAGATCATCTTAACGAGTCTCTGATGGAGTCTGAAGAAAATGTGATGAACGTCCTGCAGCTGCTGCTGATCGGCTCTCTGTTCACCACGGTGAATATATAAATATATATTTAAATATATATGATGCTATTTATACTCTGCCGTGTGCTGCTACACCACACTCTGCATTGTATTATATATATGTAATATATGTATATGTGTTGTGTCTGATGATCCTCTGATCATGTTTATCATGTTTGATTTTATTTAATTCCGTTCATTAATATTAATTAATCAGACTAACAAGCAGAGGACAGCAAGTAAGATTAAAAACATACAACAATTATTATTATTATTATTATTATTATTATTATTATTTCGGTCCACCTCCTGCATACCTGCCAGCTGGTGTCAGGTGGAGGTGTGGATGTCGGCATGCTGACTTCTGGCAACGGTGACGTCCGGAGCTGGTGTGGGAGGTGGAGCAGTGCCAATGAGATTACAGTTATTACAGATTATTATACAAAGAATAGAAATTGACATGCATTTTCACACACACACACACACACAGTAGTTGAGGTCTAGTGCCTTGCTCAAAGGCAACTCTGCAGTGGCCAGGAGGTGAACTGGCACTTCTCCAGCTACCACTCCTCTTTCTGTATTTTGGTCCATACTGGAACTGAACTGGCCACCCTGTACGGTTAATATATTTAATGACACCTGTATGCACTGTACTGGTTCAGAACCAGAACCCTGGGCAGGTGATACTCACCAACCCCATGCTGACACCTGCTGGGTTGAGGTTTTTCTTGGAGAACGAGAAGGTCACCACCATGTGACGGAGAGTCCTAGACTCTCGATGATGAAGAAACCTAGAAGAACAACCTGCCTGATCTGAACCACAGCGGTGTTTGCTACTGGATATCTGTTCTAGTCATGGATAACAAACATCATGTTGAGTATCGTTCATAAGTGGACCTGGTACCAGAACATCTTTGTGGTTGTGTAATAAGATCTGTGGTTGTATGTTTGGGTGAAGAGAGGAAACCTCAAACTCAGACATGTAGTAAAGGTGAACTAAATGTCCATTAGGTCTGCAGCTCACACCTCTGGAAGAACAAGTTCTGAGTGGGTTGTCTTCAAACCTCCATTGTTGAGGCAGCTAGTCAGAAGGTCATTGGTGGAGGCATTTCAGGCTTGGACAGGTACCAGAAGGCCACGGAGAAGGACATCCAATCAGCCTTAAGGAAGTTCTGTCAAATCATTTGATGACTCAGCCGTGATGGGGAACCGCTGACCTGGGACGTTGTTGGATGGTGGAAAGAGCACTTTGAGGAGCTCCTGAACCTGACCAACATCAGAGCCTGAAGAGTCGGAGGAAGCCTCGCTTATACCTCCATCAGAGGTCAGAGGTAGTCAAGAAACTCTTTGACAGTCAGACCAGACCGGCACTGTCAGTGATGCTGGGAAGAAGTCTTGTGACAGTGTCTCACAGGGTGGTGCTGATGGAGTATGCGCTACCATCCGGTCCAAAGTCAGAGCTGTGTCTGTATTCTTGACAAGGTCCAGGTCAAATATGTTCTAGCGCTCAGAGATCTTTTCAGATGTTAGTCTTCAGGTCTCTATTATAATATTTTATTTATATGAATCTGTTTGTTGTCATCAGGAACATCTGAACAAACGTTTGTTCCAAAATCCAAATGTTTTTATTTTCTTTTTTAAAGATATTTTTTAGCCTTTCTCACGTGTTACTTTTGACAGGGACAACTGAAGAGTGAGAGGAATGTGGGGAGAGAGAGATGGGGGACAATATACAGCAAAGGGAACTGAGGTCGGATTCAAACCCTGAGCCGCTGCTCAGCCTTCGTACATGGGGCGGATCGACACTCCCAAAATGTTTTTAAATTCTGATTTCTGAGCAGATGAAGTGTGACGACACTGTTTAACACATATTTAACACATCCTTTGAGTTTCACACGTCATTTGGTCATTTTAACACATTCAGAACTAATTTTATCTTCAGCCTCCTCCTCAGCTCAAGACTGAATTATTCAAAGATTGCATAACAATAAAGATATAAACCACTTCAGTTACAGAGGATAGTGACTTCCTGTCTGTCTGTCTGAGCACTGATATATTTATATATTTTACCTGTCTGATAGGTGGGCCCTTCAGCCCCTGAGGAGGGCTGGCAGGTGTACAGCTCAGCTCAGGACTCTGAGGGTCGATGTGTTTGTACGGTGGTCGCTCCTCAGCAGAGTGTCTGCTCGAGAGACGCCAGAACCAAACAGCTCCGACAGCTGCTGGAGAAGGTACCAGTACTACTACTACTACTGCGTATACTACTGATGGTTATTGCGAGTACTACTGATGACTACCGCGAGTTACTAACAGGGATGATATATATCTCATGTATGTGTGATATATGTGTCATGTATGTGTCATGTATGTGTCATGTACCTGTCATGTACGTGTCATGTTCCTGTCATGTACGTGTCATGTATGTGTCATGTATGTGTCATGTACCTGTCATGTATGTGTCATGTACCTGTCATGTATGTGTCATGTACCTGTCATGTATGTGTCATGTACGTGTCATGTATCTGTCATGTATGTGTCATGTACGTGTCATGTATCTGTCATGTATGTGTCATGTACCTGTCATGTATGTGTCATGTATGTGTCATGTATGTGTCATGTATCTGTCATGTATGTGTCATGTACCTGTCATGTATGTGTCATGTATCTGTCATGTATGTGTCATGTACGTGTCATGTATCTGTCATGTATGTGTCATGTACCTGTCATGTATGTGTCATGTATGTGTCATGTATCTGTCATGTATGTGTCATGTACCTGTCATGTATGTGTCATGTATCTGTCATGTATGTGTCATGTACCTGTCATGTATGTGTCATGTACCTGTCATGTATGTGTCATGTACGTGTCATGTATCTGTCATGTATGTGTCATGTATTGTCATGTATGTGTCATGTATCTGTCATGTATGTCTCATGTATGTGTCATGTATCTGTCATGTATCGGTCATGTATGTGTCATGTATCTGTCATGTATGTGTCATGTATTGTCATGTATGTGTCATATATCTGTCATGTATGTCTCATGTATCTGTCATGTATGTCTCATGTATCTGTCATGTATGTGTCTCATGCTGTGTTTGTGGTCCAGGTTCAGAACATGAGTCAGTCCATTGAGGTTCTGGACCAGCGGACTCAGAGAGATCTGCAGTTTGTGGAGAAGATGGAGGTTCAGCTGACCGGTCTGGAGAACAAGTTCAAACAGGTTGAAGACGGACATGAGAGCAACATCGCCAGACAGTACAAGGTACCTGACAGGTCACATGATGCCTTTAACCACCAATCAGTAGTCAGGACAGCTTTCGTGTACATCAGGTGAACTGTTACTGACCCCTGCTGTCTGCCTGTCTTTCTGTCTCTGTCTGCCTGTCTGTGTCAGTCCATCAAATCAAAGATGGAGGAGCTCCGTCCTCTCATCCCCGTCCTTGAGGCGTACAAGGCGGACACTCTGCTGGTCCGACAGTTTAAGGAAGAGGCGGCCAATGTGACGGAGCTGCTGGGAGCACTGCAGGAACAACTGGGAGGACTGGACTACCAGGACCTCCACAGCCGGGTCATGAGCCTGGAGGACAGACTGAGGGCCTGCATGCAGAGGCTGGGTGAGACAGACAAACAGACAGGCAGGCAGACAGATGGACAGAGAGACAGACAGGCAGACACAAAGACATAGACAGAAAGACAGGCAGACAGAGTTTAATGTGTTCATGCCACTTCCTGTTTATTTCAGCCTGTGGGAAGCTGACAGGAATATCTGAGCCAATCACCATCAAGACGTCTGGATCGAGGTTTGGATCATGGATGACCGACCCGATTGCTCCGCCTGGAGACAACAGAGTGAGTTTATCAACAACACACAACATACAACTACATCAACTACGTACAGCACACAACATACAACACACAACATATAACCCACAACTATATACAACATACAACATGTTTCTGTCACATCTTTCTTCCCTTACAGGTTTGGTACATGGATGGTTACCATAACAACCGATTTGTCAGGGAGTATCAGTCAATGTATGACTTCATGATGACGGATAACTTCACGTCTCACCGCCTGCCTCACCCGTGGTCCGGTACCGGTCAGGTGGTTTATAACGGGTCCATTTACTTCAACAAGTTTCAGAGTCACACCATCATCAAGTTTGACTTCAGCACATCGCTCATCAGCCGCTCCCGACAGCTCGACTTTGCCGGCTACAACAACATGTACCATTACTCGTGGGGAGGTCACTCTGACATTGACCTCATGGTGGATGAGGGTGGGCTGTGGGCCGTCTACGCCACCAATCAGAACGCAGGAAACATCGTCCTCAGCCAGTTAAACCCAAACACTCTGCAGATCATCCGAAGCTGGACCACCAACCACCCCAAACGCAGCGCCGGTGAAGCCTTTATGATCTGTGGAACGCTGTATGTCACCAACGGATACTCTGGAGGAACCAAAGTGTACTACGCCTACTCCACCAACTCCTCCACCTACGAGTACATCGACATCCCTCTGACCAATAAATACAGCCACCTGTCAATGCTCGACTACAACCCCCGAGACAGAGCGCTGTACGCCTGGAACAACGGCCACCAAGTCCTGTACAACGTCACGCTATACCACATCATACAGTAAGATACAAGTCCTTTATGACATCACACTGGACCAGGGAAACTGCTAGCTTAATTCCATCAAAGGATAATCCACCTTGTCACACCTGTGCACACCTGTTGAATAAACAACATACTACACATGAACACGAAACATGGAAATCAGACAGACGTTGTTGGAAGGGGATCCATGCTAATAGTCCCCCTTCACAATAAAATACACTGGATTGTTTTATTTTGATGGTGCACATTTATATCAAGTTTTTCTTTTCTTCTGAAATCAGACGTACTGTTCTCACTTTGAAGTAATAATAATAATGATAATAATAATAATAATAATTATAATAAAGTCTTTTTTACTGTTTCATGTGTTCTACAGTCAAATTAAACATTTCACTTGTTTGTAAATCAGCTGTTGTAGGTTTAGCAGGGCTAACTGACACCTTTCCTTCCATCTCCTCGTGGAATCACATGAACACACACTCCAAGCATTATGGGAGATGTAGTCCCTAAGCAGCCTGTCACACCTGATCCTCCTCAGCTGGTTGGTGTAAAGTTTCTAAAAAAACTAAATCCTGTGCAATCAGATCGCTGAGCTAACATCACAACAAAAACATCATGTTGAGATTCTGCTGTGTGTTTCACAAACTGCACGTTAAAGTCACAAGTCGCCATGTCAACAGCAAGTTGGTGTGTTGCACGAACAAGTCAGCATGTCCACTGCAGGTTGACGTGTCGTTTGGCAAGTTGACGTGTCCATGGGCGGGTTGACATGTCCTTTGGCAAGTTGACGTGTCCATGGGCAGGTTGACATGTCCTTTGGCAAGTTGACGCGTCCATGGGCAGGTTGATGTGTCGTTTGGCAGGTTGATATGTCCATGGGCGGGTTGACATGTCCTTTGGCAAGTTGACGCGTCCATGGGCAAATTGACATGTCCATGGGCGGGTTGACATGTCCTTTGGCAGGTTGATGTGTCCTTTGGCAAGTTGAGGTGTCTATGGGCAAATTGACATGTCCTTTGGCGGGTTGACATGTCCATGGGCAGGTTGACATGTCCTTTGGCGAGATGACATGTCCATGGGCAGGTTGACATGTCCTTTGGCGGGTTGACATGTCCATGGGCAGGTTGACATGTCCTTTGGCGGGTTGACATGTCCATGGGCAGGTTGACATGTCCTTTGGCGGGTTGACATGTCCATGGGCAGGTTGACGTGTCGTTTGGCAGGTTGACGTGTCCATGGGCAAATTGACATGTCCATGGGTGGGTTGAATAAATTGCTTCGTTTGAAGACCCTCAGCCCAGTGATGATTCTTTTTTTTTTTTTACAGATATTTGACTTGTGTGTGTGTGATAATCCTTTATTCTGTTTAAGTGTTGGACCAGCTGAGGACAGGAAACAATACAACTGAATTTATTAAAACATCAAGATATTTTCTATGGTTGGCCTGTATACTACTTTGTGTTTTGTACTTGAACAGATTGGTACTCTAGTTTTCTGTGGGGTCTTTATAACTGATCAGCAGTGATGATATGAAACCTGTTTTATTATTGGACAGACTGCATGTGACGTGTTTTTATTAGCTTTGTTATTTAAATAAAAAGACTCCACTCGATGAATAAAACATGTCTGCTGGTTCTGTTTGTGTGTTAATGAGCATCAGTCCATATTAATTAAAGTTAACGCAATAAATATGACGTCTGTCCAGTAACAATGAAGGTGACTTGAAAGTAATCTGATTAGTTTGACATTAACACTGTTAGTGGTGTGAGAATTACAATACTTTAACATATTATTACAAGAAATATTAAACATTAATGTGAAACAATAAATGAGCCTGAAGCCCATGGCTACTAAATACTAAACGTAAATACTTTAAATACTTAAAATAAAAACTAAAATACTTACAAAAAGCAATCCAAACTTTTTTCGTTTGTTGTTCCCCGTTGGTGGAACGTCCTACCAGATCAGGGGCGTCACTCTCTACCTTTAAAAAGTTTTTTAAAGGAGGACCTTCTCTCCCAGCACCACCTCCACCTGGACATGATAAATCTAACCCTTTAAGAACTGTCATAGCACTTATTGCTGCACTAACGCTTCTTATCACACTGTATCTGAATTGTTCCCTTCTCTGTAAGTCGCTTTGGATAAAAGCGTCTGCTGAATTTGATAATATGTCAATGGAAATACTTTAAAGGGAAACCTTTGAGAAGAATGAACTTCAGATCTGAATCATCATTGAGAGTTTCAGTCATTGTTGGACCACCACGAGTCACCACAACCACTTCAGTCCAGAGTTCAGTTCAGAAAAACTCTAATCAGTTGACAAGTGAGTCTGAAACAGATCACAGACTCTTTGATTCAGAGTGTACTTTATTTTGAAAGATTAACATACAGGAAGTTGAAAAGAGCGTGATCAGCAGTCTCACGTCTCAATAAAAAAAAAAAATCAATAACCCACTATAAAATAAACAAGTTTCACATTTCACACAATCAATAACATGATCATTGATCAAACGAGGGCGGTGGCAGGGCATGGGGGTGGGACTAATATGGACTAGTTAATCTGGGGATGGGGTTCATGTCAGCAGGTATACAGGGGGCAGGGCTACACCGCTGCAGTTACAGTTTATATTTACACACAATAAAAGTTAAAGTTTAACTTCACTGTAAAGTTTAACTTCACTGTAAAGTTTAAACTTCACTGTAAAGTTTAAACTTCACTGTAAAGTTTAAACTTCACTGTGAAGTTTAAACTTCACTGTAAAGTTTACACTTCACTGTGAAGTTTAACTTCACTGTAAAGTTTAAAGTTTAACTTCACTGTAAAGTTTAACTTCACTGTAAAGTTTAAACTTCACTGTAAAGTTTACACTTCACTGTGAAGTTTAACTTCACTGTAAAGTTTAAAGTTTAACTTCACTGTAAAGTTTAAAGTTTAACTTCACTGTAAAGTTTAAAGTTTAACTTCACTGTAAAGTTTAAACTTCACTGTAAAGTTTAAAGATTAAACTTCACTGTAAAGTTTAACTTCATTGTAAAGTTTAAACTTCACTGTAAAGTCTAAACTTCACTGTAAAGTTTAAAGATTAAACTTCACTGTAAAATTTAAACTTAGTTTAAACTTTACAGTTTGTACAGAGTGACATCACAGCAATGTTCTTTTACTTTGGACCATGGTGATGTCACAGTGTATCAACACTACACTGTGAAATCACAACAGTGAGACAGGTGTTGAGTTTCTCTTCAAAGTCTTCGTCTGACAGGAAGGATTGTCCTTTTTCTTTTCTGAACATCTTACAAACATTTTTTACAGTTTACATTTTAGTTTAAATATAGCAGCTTCTCTGCTTTCACATCAGAATAAAAAGTTCAAAGTTAAACAATTAATTTTCTTTGTCTGTATCTGAAGATAATGATTCAGTTTGTGATCGAAAATTAACTTCTTCAATTTACATAAATCAAAATAAAAAACTACTGATCTTATGGAGAGAGATGATTAATCACGATCTGGATCAGAGAGTTTGGGACCTGTCTAATATCTGCTCTCTGATCTGAAGTCGGATCAGGGTCGGGACCTGTCTAATATCTGCTCTCTGATCTGAAGTCGGATCAGGGTCGGGACCTGTCTAATATCTGCTCTCTGATCTGAAGTCGGATCAGGGTCGGGACCTGTCTAATATCTGCTCTCTGATCTGAAGTTGGATCAGGGTTCGGGACCTGTCTAATATCTGCTCTCTGATCTGAAGTTGGATCAGGGTTCGGGACCTGTCTAATATCTGATTTGAGTTAAACCGTCCAATGAAAAGCTGTTACCGGACTTCCTCAGAGCTCTTTCCTTTACATCACTTCCTGTGGCGAGACGTCCTCACTGGTCGATTACTGTGACTAGACTAGCCGACTACTCTGCACAAAGCCTACAAGACAGACACAGAGAGAGAGACAGTTAGAGAGATACACAGGTAGAAAGAGAGATAGACAGGTAGACAGAGAGAGAGAGAGACAGGTAGGGAGAGAAAGACAGGTAGAGAGTGACAGGTAGATATGTTATAGCAGGTAGAGTGAGACAGGCAGTCAGACTGACGACTACACTCAGCATTAATAATAAACACTGACATCTAGTGGTTACAATTGGCACTGCAGAGCATAAAACAAGTTCAACATGTTTTATGTGATGAAGCAGCTTCTACGTCTGACTTCAGTCTGAGCTGTAAAATAAAGACAGAAGTTTCATTTGGTTTGAGAGAAGTTTAACAATCAGAAACAAGAACTTTATTTCCTCTGCAGCAGCAAACACAACACACAAACACTATTAGGCCTGATTATTAGTCCAGGTACTCTGAACCATCACTCTCAAGTTCTCCAAGCTGAACTTTGTCTTTGTTCGACCTTCCAGCCAAGTGGAACGAGATCACCTTCTTCTCCTAACAACACCTGTCTTACGTGACATCCGCCTGTACACTGACTTTTGGGGGTTTCTACAATGGCCCCAAAGTGACAGATATTCTGTGAGGCTACTAGTCTTCATGTTCATGTCCTCATGTATGAGTCCTTTCCATGCCCCATCCATCACGTCGTCCATGCACAGCCTAACATGGCTCTCTGTTACAGATACAGCTCATGTTCCTGATGATTCAACGGCATTGCGGTGTCTCTTTCCTGTTTCTCGAGGCTCAGCCTCTCTGGCAGATAACAGCCAGTACTGGTTTGTCCATGTTCAGCAACATTCAACCAATAAATCCTGACAGAATACCTGACAGCCTCATCAACAGCTGCTGCTTTTATAAATTAACCATGGCTATGAAATCACACACCAGAGACCAGCTGAGCCTGGACAAGGTGCTGCTCGGTCCATCAACACACTTTTGTCTACTCTGGTCACTCCTTCAGAAACAAATCATGGATGGCTGATACCGGGTCCAGGTTCAGATCAGACACCCAGAACTTTTGTCTTGTCTAAATCTCTGCATATTCATTAAAATAAAACTTATTATTATTATTGTTATTGTTATTATTAACAGTAGATTATTACTGTGAATTAGCCTTGAGGCCATGTTAGCTATATGACTGATGTTTGATGAATTTGTTCAGTTGGACCTATTTATTGGGCTCTTAATGCTGATGGTGGTTCTGGTTCTGGACACTGAGCTGGACTTCACTGTGTCGGTTGTCTGACCTCCTGATTCGCCCCGTGCTGCTCTGCTTAACAATGTTGAGTTTTACTGTTAACTGAACTTTATGTTGTCAAAGTTTTTCTTGACATGGCATTGCTGTGACATCACTGTGACATCACAGTTATGGTGCAGGTGGTGTAAGTTGGTCTGGATGTAACTGAACCTGTATCAGTGCTTCCAGATGTTTGACCTGATGATCTGATCAGAGATCTGACTGAAGATCAGTGATGCTGATATTTGACAGATGGTTTGAATCCTGTAAACTGAACTCAGTGAGACAGACAGACAGACAGACAGACGCACCAGATCTATACAACATAAACAGGTGTTTCAGCTCAGGCTCTGCCTCCTTCTCAGACCACATGACCAGGTAAAGAGTCTGCTGAGTTTAGGTTACTCTGAACTCTCTGCTGGTGGATGTGAAATGCATGCTGGGGTACGTGTCTGAAGTTAGCTGCTGAAGTATCCTGATAAAACAAGCGGAGTGAGACCTCTTCAGGTCATCTGGTCATGTGACCAGGGGTAGGAAGAGGCAGGGCCCTACAGGTGAGTCACACATGTATGAAAACAGGAAGTAGACAGCAGGTAGCATTCAGCACACAGACAAGCAGAGCATATAGACACAGACAAGCTGCTACTGTTACCAAAGCAACCGCCTTGACATTCAGAGGTCAAAGAGGTCATCAGGGTTACATAAAGTCATATGTATGTCATGGCACCTTTGGCGCTGCTGTCCAGGAAGACTTTAATGTAGGAGGTGGGCACGTATCCCTCCTCCTCCAGGTTCCTTCGTACTCTGGTCCATCCATCACCTTTGTCCTCCTCCACCACAGAAAGTAGTTCTCCCTCCACCATAGACAAGGTTCCTTCGTTCTGACCTGCAAGACACCAACAACAAGTTCAGACCTCAAGCAGAATGAAACATCAACCCCAACATCAACAACCCACCAACAACATCAACCCCAACATCAACATCCCACCAACAACATAACCATCAACCCCAACATCAACAACCCACCAACAGCATAACCATCAACCCCAACATCAACAACCCACCAACAACCTCACCATCAACATCAACCCCAACATCAACATCCCACCAACAACATAACCATCAACCCCAACATCAACAACCCACCAACAGCATAACCATCAACATCAACCCCAACATCAACATCCCACCAACAACATAACCATCAACCCCAACATCAACAACCCACCAACAGCATAACCATCAACCCCAACATCAACAACCCACCAACAACATCACCATCAACATCAACCCCAACATCAACAACCCACCAACAACATAACCATCAACATCAACATCAACAACCCACCAACAACATCAACCCCAACATCAACATCCCACCAACAACCCACCAACAACATCAACCCCAACATCAACAACCCACCAACAACATAACCATCAACCCCAACATCAACAACCCACCAACAACATCAACCCCAACATCAACATCCCACCAACAACATAACCATCAACATCAACCCCAACATCAACATCCCACCAACAACATAATCATCAACCCCAACATCAACAACCCACCAACAACCTCACCATCAACATCAACCCCAACATCAACAACCCACCAACAACATAACCATCAACATCAACAACCCACCAACAACATAACCATCAACCCCAACATCAACAACCCACCAACAACATCAACCCCAACATCAACAACCCACCAACAACATAACCATCAACCCCAACATCAACAACCCACCAACAGCATAACCATCAACCCCAACATCAACAACCCACCAACAACCTCACCATCAACATCAACCCCAACATCAACAACCCACCAACAACATCAACCTCAACAATAACAACCCACCAACAACATAACCATCAACATCAACCCCAACATCAACAACCCACCAACAACATAACCATCAACATCAACCCTAACATCAACAACCCACCAACAACATAACCATCAACATCAACCCCAACATCAACAACCCACCAACAACATAACCATCAACATCAACCCCAACATCAACAACCCACCAACAACCTCACCAGCAACAACCCACAAACCCCAACAATACCACCACCAACAACAACATTAACCTCACCCACCACAACAGCATCAACGCCATCACCATCACCTTCATGTGTACCTGTGTGTGTCTGGTGACGTACCTTGGAAGGGGTAAAGGGACTTGCAGGTGCCGATGCTTGGTAACGGTTCTTCATCATCAAAGTCGTCATCAAACTCTGAACTACGAGATTTAAAGTGAAGTTCTGCACTGTGGTCTTCAGTGTAGCTGCCATCAGGACTGAGGAGACAGACAGGTAGACAGACAGGTAGACAAAATGTCAGAAGAAAAAGATGAATACCCGTAATCAATAATCAGTAATCAATCATCAGTCAGTACCTCTCTCTGCTGGCTGGACTGCGGTTGTCCATTTGTTTCAGACTGCTGCTGCCCGGTGTCGTCGCCTGAGAATTTAACCCACAACCACCACTCTGTCTCCTGCTGCTGTGATCAGACCTGCTGTCAACCTCCGCCAGCCAGGCCTACACAACACACACACACACACAAATTTGACCATCACCTTTCATCAAAAGATGTTATGTACTGTGTGTACTTCTGTATATCTGTAGTACAGTGTTTGTGTACTGTGTGTAGTACTGACCTGGTTCCTCCTCAGCTCTTCTTCCAGTTTCTGCAGACTCTGTTTCACTTCGTCTAATCGAGGCTCCAAACTGTCGGCGTCACCCATCTGAGGACTTCGTTCATAAACTTCCCTCATCTTCAACAGCGCATCTCTAAAACACACACACAATACACAACCTTTGATACACAACACATTTATTTTTTTTGATAGAGACAGCTTGAAGAGTTGCAGGAATGTGGAGAGAGAGAGAGAGAGATGGGGAATGACATGTGGGAAAGGGCCGCCGCAGCGAGGACTGAGCCTTCACACGGGGTGGATGCTCTACCAACTGAGCTAAATGACACACACATTTCTCATGTGAAAGATAAAGATGTGTTTGCTCTTCATTTGGACCATCGTCGTCAACAGTCTTTGATACATACAAACACATACATACACTGCCCGTCCAAAAAAAAAAAATCACCACCTGGATTTAACTAAGCAAATCGGTAAAAGCCTTCCTTTGGATAATGACTGCAGTGATTAATATGTTTCAGCTAGCAACAAGTTATTTAACCCGTTCTTAAACAACCATGTCAGAGGAAACATCCTGTGGTCATGGAAAGGAAGTTTATCTGTTTCAGAAGGGTCAAATTATTGGCCTGCATCAAGCAAAGAAAACAACCAAGGAGTTCCCTGAAAATACTCAAATCTGATTAAGAACTGTCTGACGCAATATTAATACCTGGAAGGATAGTAATGAAACAACATCTTGGGCACATCAGGGTGAGAAGAGAGGTGGATGAAGTGATCATCCCTAGTGCCCACCGTACAAGTCTGTGGGGTCCGGTTTTATGACCTGGGGTCACTGCAGTTGGTCAGGTCTAGGTTCTGTAACATTATGTCCCCAAAGAATGAGGTCAGCTGACTACCTGAATATAGTGAATGACCAGGTCTTTATTCACTGATGGTACGGGCATATTCCAAGATTCCAGGATTCATCGGGCTCGCATTGTAAACGAGTGTTTCAGGGAGTACGAGACTCCCTTTTAACATATGGATTGGCCACCACAGAGTCCAGACCTGACCTCAGGCCCATTGAGAATCTTTGGGATGTGCTGGAGAAGACTCTCCCAGCATTAACGAATATATAATAGGTAGTACCTCTGCTCACGCTCTCTCTGGATCTCCTGGTTGATGTTGTTGATCCTCATCTGAAGCTTTTTTCGTCTTTGTTCAGGAGGAAGATGGCTGCAGTCTGCAGGACTTGAACCCTGCAACAACACAACACATTGATCAACAGGATGTGATGTCATACACCTGTATGATGTCACAGACAGACAGGTGTGATACTGACCAGTTTGAGTGAGAGCTGTCCAATCAGAGGGGGGCGTGAAGGAAACATGAAAGCACAGTTTGTGATTAACGAGCAGTACATGTATGTACATGTGTTCAAGCACACATGCGTGTATATACACATACGTGTGTGTATGTGTGTGTGTATACCCCTCTCTTGAGGCTGCGCAGACACTGCTTCCTAGTTCTGGACCCAGAGGTCATGAGGTCATTTAGCCGCTGTGTGATTGGTTCTCTAGAGGCCAGTGGTGGGGACTGGGGACTGTTGGCCACGCCCCCTGGTGATGGTGACGTGGGGGGTGGAGGCGGAGGCTGGCGAGGGGAGGAGAGCAGGGTCAACAGCTGGAGAGAGAGAGACGTGGTCAGTACAGCCAGGTGTCTGTGCATGTGTGTGTTTTAATGTGTGTATGTACCTTGTTTTTCCGGATGAACGGCCACAGCTTCCTGCTGTGTCTCCGCCCCTCGGTCCGGTTGTCAAGATAACTGGACTCAGAGATGCTCCGCCTCATGGTGGCACTGTAGTCCTCAAACTCAACGTCACCCGGAGGTTCGAATCCCGACTTGTACACCTCCACAACCTGCCGGGTGTCCTGCACACAGGAAGCACACAGCTCTGACCTTCGATCTTCACGGCTTGCATCATCTAGTGGTCATCACTCACCATCCGAGGCTGGATGCCCTCGGCAGCATCCATCATGGCATCCAGACAGCGACTCACGACAGGAAGAACTTTCCTTTCAGCCTCTGCTGACGAACGCATTGCCTCGCAGATCCGCTCGATCCGCCGCTCCTCCATGTCCTGGATCCGCTGTGAAGACAACACATGAACACTGAGCCCGGTTTAACTGGAACAGAACCAGTACCAGTGTGTGGTAGTGCTGGTTTACCTGGTATATAAATCAAAT
This sequence comes from Nibea albiflora, assembly GCA_014281875.1. Classification (NCBI taxonomy): domain Eukaryota; kingdom Metazoa; phylum Chordata; class Actinopteri; family Sciaenidae; genus Nibea; species Nibea albiflora. The sequence continues at coordinate 120,002 of JABGLX010000112.1, read as the reverse complement.
CAATTTTATTTTGTACAGCCCAAAGTCACAAGCACATTTCTCCTCAGAGGCTTCACAGTCTGTACAGGCAGTGACTCCCTCTGTCCTTAGACCCTCGGTTCCCCTTTAACAGGGAAAACATGTGGAAGAAAGCTCAGGAAGAGCCACAGAGGAGGGATCCCTCTGCCAGGACGGACAGACGTCACATGGATGTCACATGTACAGAACAATCAACACAAACATGTTGTACAGTTACAATTGTACTGGTTTACCTGGTATATAACTGGTACCAGTGTGTGGTAGTGCTGGTGCTGGTCCTGGTTGAACTGGTTTAAACTGGACAAATAGTCTTTCCTGGACTCTTCAGCAGCTTGTTTCTTCTGTTGAGCCGTCTGACGAGCCTGAAACCATGTGATCAGATACACTGTAAATCATGTGATCAGATACACTGTAAAACATGCTAAATATACTGACTTTACAAAACCTTACCTTCAGTGAGCAGCGCTACGACAGACAGACAGGTAACAGACAGAGAGACAGTTCAAATGAGTTCTCGTCATTGATGTTAAACCAGTTAATCAGTGTTTATATTGATCAATACGGATCCACCTTCTCTCCATCTGTCTTGTTGTCGAGGTCGATTCTGTCGGACACATGTTGTGCTCGCTCTGCCTCCTTACAGTCACGTTCAAACCGACGTTTACTCTGAATGACAACAAAACTACCAATCAACCAATAAATACAACAACTGACATCTGAATGATGTTTGATTATAAGTCAGGTCAGGTGTGTTGGTGGTCACGGTCAGTGGTCACGGTCAGTGGTCAGTGGTCACGGTCAGTGGTCACGGTCAGTGGTCACGGTCAGTGGTCACTCACAGACTCCAGCTGTTTCCAGGAGCTCTCAATATGCTGCTGTGCACGGCGGCCATCTTGGAAATGCTGCATAAAAACACATGCTGGTGAATACACTTATTTGTGTGTGTGTGTGTGTGTGTGTGTGTGTGTGTGTGTGTGTGCTAACTCACGATCTTCCTCTCCGTTTTCAGCTCCTGGGTGTACCTGGTCAGCTCACAGACGATCTGTGTGTTCAGGTTTTCAGCCAGTTCTTCTCTCTGAACAGAAAGTTCATTCAGCTGACGGAGAGTTGCTGCAAACGCCAAACACCAGGTGTATCTGTAACAACCAATCAGACACTAAGTGTACCTGTAACAAAAATCAATATCCACCTGTGATACATACACCTGTTATGTACACCTGGGGTTAGGTGTTATCATGAGTTCCTGCTGCTGAGGTTAGTGTTTCCTCAGACAGGTGAGAACAGAAACATGTCAACTCACCTGCTCTCGTCCTCTCTGCTTCTTTTTGGGTGGTACTTCTTAGACAGACTCCTGCAGACAGACAGGTAGAGACAGACAGGTAGAGACAGACAGGTAGAGACATATCTCATTAATCTGTATCACTTTAATTAAACTTTTCAGACTCTTCTTCCTAAATTAATTTCAGGGTCTCCAAAAACAAATGGGTCCCAGGTCCACCTTCTGGAGCTGGACCTGCTTGAGCGTCTAGTGGCCCGTACCAGGAGGTGGAGTGGTACCAGCTAAATAAAAGTCACTGCTGCAAGTCACTGTAGGGAAGACTGAGAGTCATATTCAGAGTATCAGGACTCCTCTGAGTCTCTGGGTGGAGTCCTGGAAGGACTCATCCATGGACTCTACTGGGAGACTTATCCTGGTTGGGGAACAGTGGACCAGCTCTCCACCCTTGCATGGGTTCTGGGGGTCATGGAAATGTGGGGGGTACTAAGTGAGTATAGGATGTTGAGGCAGTTCCCATGTTGGAGTCTGCCAATGTTGTCCTTTGTCTCTGATTTATGAACGGAATCCCAAGGCACAACCAGACTGGAGAGGGTGTGATTTGGAAACCTCAGAGTTGCGTCTGATTCTGTTGGTTTCATCACACCATGACCTTCAGCACACTCCGGGCTGGTTTGCAGCTGAGTATCCTAAAGACTCTTGGTTCTCTGCCGAAGAACGTTGGAATATTCCCTCTGGGTTGGGGGTTGGACGTTGCATTGGACCTTTGTGGTTCAGAGTCAGCTGAGCCGGAAGGCAACGTTCCAACCCTGTCCTACCGTCATGAGCTTTGGATGGTGACTAAAAGAATAAGATCCAAGCAGCTAACATGAGTTTCCTCTGTAGGTGTCTCTGTAGGAGCTCAGCCTTGGAGATGAGGTGAAGAGCTCAAAGGTAGAGCTGCTGACCCTTCAGGTCCAAAGGACTGGCTGAGGTGGTTCAACATGTTAGACCTGTTGCCACAACAACCCAACCCCGGGAAAGAAGAAGCAATCCATGGATGGTTTGATTAATGAATGGATGGATGTTTGGTTGGATGGTTGGATGGATGGATGGATGGATGGATGGATGGATGGTTGGCAGGATAGGCTGATGGATGGTTAGATGGATGTTTGGTTGGATGGATGGTTGGATGGTTGGATGGATGGATGGATGGATCAATGGACGGTTGGATGTTTGGTTGGATGGATGGATGGATGGATGGATGGACGGTTGGATGTTTGGTTGGATGGATCAATGGACGGTTGGATGTTTGGTTGGATGGGTTTTTGGATGGATGTTTGGTTGGATGTGGTACCTGATCTGTTTGGCGTAGCTCAGCTCAATCTCAGCTCTCTCCTTTAGGAACTTGGTGTATCTCTCCAGGAAGTCGATTCCCCAGCTGGTGTGTTTCTCCAAATTATCAAACTGATCCTGGACCAGAACACAAGACACCGTCTGTAGAACTACAACACCAACCGGACCAGAACACAAGACACCGTCTGTAGAACTACAACACCAACCGGACCAGAACACAAGACACCGTCTGTAGAACTGGTGTGTAGTTAGACGTCCACTCTGAGAGCTCAATAATCTCAAATTAATCAGAGAAGAAAAGAAATACAATAAATTTAATTGATTCTCTGACGTCATTGGAACTGATATGTGAATAATCACAGTGACGTCACTCAGTCATGAGTGATATTACGTGTTCTGTAAATGTTCTGCTCTTCATTGCTAACGGATCAGTAAAGTTCGGTTCAGGTCGGGTGGGCTCTCTGTCTGCACGTCGCATCTATCATCGTCGCATGCTGCAGCAGCATCATGGAGGATGCTGAGCGCGAGCCGCTGTCGTCACTCACCGTGTTGCTATGGCAGACCAGACAGAAGCACGCGGGCCTCCCTCTCTCTCACACACACACACACACACACGTTACCGGCGGGTCACAGCTGATGGTAACCAGGTGACCGGTGTGGTCTGAGGCTGACCGGGCTCGTGCAGCAGGTGTGAACAGGTGTACGTACCCACAGCTCGGTGCCCCAGTTACAGCTCATCGTGTCCGCTCTGCTGCTCTCCGCTGCGGCTGCTCGCTGCTCCGCCTCCCAGTACCGAGCCGACGATCACCGCGAGCTGCTGCTGATGCTGCCCGCCGCGCGCATCCTCCGCGACACACCGGCTGTCTGTCTGTCTGTCTCACCTCTATCTGCCTGTCTGTCTCTCTGTCTGTGACTGTCTGCGGTATAGAGCAGAGGACGCGGTCACGCGCAGCGCGTCTCCCTGGAGGACCCTTTGTCATCAGCGAGGAGATGCTGCGATTGTGTGTACGGAGCATGCGCAGTTACAGACCCGCCCTGCTGTCTGACACAATAAAAACGCTTCCGGTTTGTAAAATAAAATAAAATAAACATGAGAAAAATTTAAATCATCAGACAGAACAGCTGATCCAAACATCAACTGTGACTGACTGCATCAGACATCCAGATGAGGCTGGTTCCACAAATGATGCAGTCTCCATTAGCCCCCATGTTAAAATATCCAGTCTGTGGGGACGTCACAGAGACTACGTCCAGGTTTTAGACAGTCTGTGGGGACGTTACAGAGACTACGTCCAGGTTTTCATCACACCTTCATCACCATCCTCCTCCTCCTCAGGTGAGGCAGCAGTCAGCAGAGAATCAGAGTCAATGGTGGACGGGATTTGGTCTCCAACAGGACCAGAACTTGGACCAGGTCCAGTTCTGATCTGTGTAAAGTATGGCTCCATCCTGTCTGCTTCCTCACTTCCTGTTTCCGCTGCAGGGTCCACATCGGCTCCTGTGACAGAGTGATGGGTAAAGAAGGAAGAGACTAAACAAAGAAACAAAACAAATAAAAGAAAGAAACAAAAAAAACAAACAAAACAAATAAGTAAAAGAAAGAAACAAATAAAAGAAACAAAGAAACAAACGAAAGAAACAAACAAAACAAATAAAAGAAACAAAGAAACAAAACAAAAGAAACAAGTAAAAGAAAGACACAAACAAATAAATAAAAGAAGGAAACAAAAAACAAAACAAAGAAACAAACAAAGGAGGAAACATTAAAAGACAGACAGACAGAGACAGATGTCTCACCTGTCCTCCAGGTGAAAACACTAATCACATGAACTGTTTTCACCTGGGTTCGTGTGTTTGAGTCCAGAAAGACAAATGTTTCTCTGAGGCAGGTTTTTAGAGACCCAGACTTCACCAGGTCCAGGTTCTGGTTCTGGTCCAGTGGCACTGTAATGTCTGATGGTAAATATGAGACAGTAAATGTGGCGTGATGAACTCTCAGTCAGATGAAATGTCAGCGAGGTGTTAAGGGTCGCTCTGTTCGTTATTTCAGCTCAAACTCTCAACCATCCAATCACAATCATCGCGAGCAGGTCGTCTCTATTAAAGGTCAAAGGTCATCAGGCTGCATTCATCCTCATAATAATAAAGTTTGTTTCATTTGTATGATAATTTCACTGAATGTGACGAGCTTCATTAAAAACAGAAATGTTTCTGCTTCCTGTTTGAACCTTTAAATCTTTGATTATTGATACCTGATCGTACTACGACTCCCATGGTGCATTAACAAACAGAGAAGCATTCATTCTTTACAGCAGCCGAGACTCATGGGTAGTGTAGTATTTAGTCAAATTAATGAGTTTGAATTATTTATTTTTACCTGCAGAGAAATACCTGAGTGACATTAAGAAGGTTAACAAGGTCAATGAAGTCAACAAGGTTCAGGTCACTGCAGACCAATCAGATCACATTTATTCATAAACAAACTTCACGAATGAAATAAACTTTTAAAAAATGACATCAAACTTTATTCAAACTTTTTTACACAAAATACAAACAAAAATAAACAGGAAGTGTTCACATGCGACAGGTGTCATGAAATGCCTCCAGGGTCCTAAAGTCTCTCCAAGTTGGAGGAAGTCCGTCCTGCAGGAAACGACCACATCGCTGACACGAAGACTGGAAGAGTTTAATGTAGCTCCGCAACCAAGTCTGTATAGAGACAGACAGGTAGAGAGACAGACAGGAAAAGTTTAATGTAGCTCCACAACCAGGTCTGTAGAGAGAGAGACAGGTGTACAGACAGACAGGTGGAGGACACAGACAGGTGTACAGACAGACAGGTGGAGGACACAGACAGATGTACAGACAGACAGGTGAAGGACACAGACAGGTGTACAGACAGACAGGTGAAGGACACAGACAGGTGTACAGACAGACAGGTGAAGGACACAGACAGGTGTACAGACAGACAGGTGGAGGACACAGGCAGGTGTACAGACAGACAGGTGAAGGACACAGACAGATGTACAGACAGACAGGTGAAGGACACAGACAGGTGTACAGACAGACAGGTGAAGGACACAGACAGGTGTACAGACAGACAGGTGAAGGACACAGACAGGTGTACAGGCAGACAGGTGAAGGACACAGACAGGTGTACAGACAGACAGGTGAAGGACACAGACAGGTGTACAGACAGACAGACTCACCATGAAGGACCGGACCACCACATCAGGCATCTGGGGCAGCTGGTAGTGCAGCAGGGCGGTGGTGGCGTGGTCTGTTACCTAGCAACAACACAACAAATCAGAGGCCTGCATACTCAAGTCAGGACTGTTCAGGTGAGGGCAGGTGAGTCTTACCTTCTGAAACACCTGGTACTGAGACTTGGTCCAGATGTCCAGCTGAGGAGGAGAGACAGACAGACAGGTTAGCATGGAGACAGACAGGCAGACAGGTATGACGTGTTACCTGTCGGTGACGTCTCACCTTTCCGTCCTCATTGTAAACATTTTCATTGAATCCTCGAACGACAGTTCTGTCGATGAACAGTGAACGCATCACGACAATCGCCTTCAACACTTTCCCCAGAGTCACCTGAGAGAGAGAGACAGGTGAGACACCTGAGTTTGTATGAGCTCCTGTATAGGTGTTGTAATGTGTATTACCAGCAGTACTGCAGACGTCCCATTGGGTCTGAACAGCTCGATGGTCATATCAGGAAACATTCTGCCGATCCGAGAGATGACATCATCCACATACCTGTACACAGAGTACACAGAGTATTACACCTGGAGTTTGGTCCAAATGAAAAACAGATCTATTGTATTCTTTGTTCTGGCCCAGATCACAGTACAGTGTGTATTACTGCATGACAGTGTGTATTACTGCAGTACAGTGTGTATAACTGCAGTACATTGTATATTACTCACTGGGGAGGAAGTACCAGGGTACTGGGTTGTACTTTGGGTCGTCTCTTGGCTGAAGCTCCCATCTGATTGGCCGATCGTTTGAGTGACTGTTGATTCAACAAACTGGAGGCCAATCCTGCATGGTACTGCAACTACACACAAAGTACACAACATTACACACAAAGTACACGCAAACATTGTCAGCGTGTTGTCAGATTGTTGTCAGCGTGCTGTCAGATTGTTGTCAGCGTGCTGTCAGATTGTTGTCAGCGTGTTGTCAGATTGTTGTCAGCGTGCTGTCAGATTGTTGTCAGCGTGCTGTCAGATTGTTGTCAGCGTGCTGTCAGCGTGTTGTCAGATTGTTGTCAGCGTGCTGTCAGATTGTTGTCAGCGTGCTGTCAGATTGTTGTCCGATTGTTGTCCGATTGTTGTCCGATTGTTGTCAGCGTGTTGTCAGCGTGTTGTCAGCGTGTTGTCAGATTGTTGTCAGCTTGTTGTCAGCGTGCTGTCAGATTGTTGTCAGCGTGCTGTCAGATTGTTGTCAGCGTGCTGTCAGATTGTTGTCAGTGTGCTGTCAGATTGTTGTCCGATTGTTGTCCGATTGTTGTCAGCGTGTTGTCAGCGTGTTGTCAGATTGTTGTCAGCTTGTTGTCAGCGTGCTGTCAGATTGTTGTCAGCGTGCTGTCAGATTGTTGTCAGCGTGCTGTCAGATTGTTGTCAGTGTGCTGTCAGCGTGCTGTCAGATTGTTGTCAGATTGTTGTCCGATTGTTGTCCGATTGTTGTCAGCGTGTTGTCCGCGTGTTGTCAGATTGTTGTCAGCGTGTTGTCCGCGTGCTGTCAGATTGTTGTCAGCGTGTTGTCAGATTGTTGTCAGATTGTTGTCAGCGTGTTGTCAGATTGTTGTCAGATTGTTGTCCGATTGTTGTCAGCGTGTTGTCAGATTGTTGTCAGATTGTTGTCCGATTGTTGTCAGCGTGTTGTCAGATTGTTTTCAGATTGTTGTCAGCGTGTTGTCAGATTGTTTTCAGATTGTTGTCAGCGTGTTGTCAGATTGTTGTCAGCGTGTTGTCAGAGTGTTGTCAGATTGTTGTCAGCGTGTTGTCAGATTGTTGTCAGCGTGTTGTCAGATTGTTGTCAGCGTGTTGTCAGATTGTTGTCAGCGTGTTGTCAGATTGTTGTCAGCGTGTTGTCAGATTGTTGTCAGATTGTTGTCAGCGTGTTGTTAGCGAGTTGTCAGCATGTTGTCAGATTGTTGTTAGCATGTTGTCAGATTGTTGTCAGCGTGTTGTTAGCGTGTTGTCAGCATGTTGTCAGATTGTTGTCAGCATGTTGTCAGATTGTTGTCGGCGTGTTGTCAGATTGTTGTCAGCGTGTTGTCAGATTGTTGTCAGCGTGTTGTCAGCGTGTTGTCAGCATGTTGTCAGCATGTTGTCGGCGTGTTGTCAGATTGTTGTCAGCGTGTTGTCAGATTGTTGTCAGCATGTTGTCAGCATGTTGTCAGCGTGTTGTCAGCATGTTGTCAGCGTGTTGTCAGCATGTTGTCAGCGTGTTGTCAGCGTGTTGTCAGCGTGTTGTCAGCGTGTTGTCAGCGTGTTGTCAGCGTGTTGTCAGATTGTTGTCAGCGTGTTGTCAGATTGTTGTCAGATTGTTGTCAGCGTGTTGTCAGCATGCTGTCAGCGTGCTGTCAGGGTGTTGTCAGCGTGTTGTCAGCATGCTGTCAGCGTGTTGTTAGGGTGTTGTCAGCGTGTTGTCAGATTGTTGTCAGCGTGTTGTCAGATTGTTGTCAGCGTGTTGTCAGCGTGTTGTCAGCGTGTTGTCAGATTGTTGTCAGATTGTTGTCAGATTGTTGTCAGCGTGTTGTCAGCGTGTTGTCAGCGTGTTGTCAGCGTGTTGTCAGCATGTTGTCAGCGTGTTGTCAGCGTGTTGTCAGCATGTTGTCAGCGTGTTGTCAGCGTGTTGTCAGCATGTTGTCAGCGTGTTGTCAGCATGTTGTCAGATTGTTGTCAGCGTGTTGTCAGCGTGTTGTTAGGGTGTTACCTTGTTGGACCACTTGTAGGCCTGCAGCAGCTGGGAGTAGAGCGGTGTTTTGTCCTGGACTGGATCCAGACTGAGCAGACCGCTGTTATGAAGAGGATGAGACTCTGAGGGACGACCAACCAGACCGCTAAGACGCTCCAACTCACTGACAGACAGGTGAGAGACAGACAGGAGACAGACAGATGAGACACAGACAGACAGGAGTCTCTTGTTAGTAACACCTGGCAGGTAAACATGTTCAGTAAACGGTTTGTTTGCTCTGCAGCTCTGAAGCCCTGCACACTAATCAACAGACAGTCTGTGAAATGCAACTGACTGATCTGAACTCTGTCTGCAGGACTGGACCGGGTCAGCGGGTCTTTTAACCGGGTCTCGGAGCCGTGCCGTGCGTCAGTATGTCTCACTTCAGGTCTCTGTTGACCGCCTGCAGGTTGTCCTGGAACTCGGCTATGAACTGCTTCTCTCGGCCCTCCAGGGTCTCCCGGTTCTTCATGCCGTCCTTCAGGGACTCGAACACGCGGCTGACGCTGGAGCGCAGCGCCTGGATGCCGCTGATCGCGTGAGAGAACGCGTCCAGGTTCACCCCGACGTTCACCACGTCCGCCATCTTGTCTTTCTGTTACTGGACCGGCGCGCGCATTTGACGTCACACGGCCCAGAGCCGCAGGCTTGGAAGATAAAGTGCGCAAGCGCGTGAGCCGAGGACGCGGCGTGAAACAACGAGAGGTTTAATGTGCAACACCTGAACATTCAGTGTCCTGACTTGTTTTGGACAGGTAATAATAATAAATAATCTGGTTATACTCGCTAAGCACTTTATACACAAATGTACATTTTCAAAAAATACCTCACCTTGAAAAAGAAAAGCTTATTGTTATATGACAGTTTATCAACTTTTACTTTTGATTGATCCCCGATAAGAAATTTATATATATTTTATATTATTATACTTTATGTTGTTCTTCTGTTTATATCCTGTCCTTCTTGAATGTAAGAAATGCCACGCTCAACTTATGTCAGTGTATTTTCAATATGCTTATTTTGTATTGTATTGAAATAAAGTTTAAAAAAATCAAAGATAAACAGGAAGTAGTGGAACTGTATTGTAGGCTCGTTGTAGTTTTTAAAGAATGTATTCTGCATCAACATGATCTGACTCTGTCAACACTAGACAGACAGACAGATGTAGCATGCAGACATACATTAAAATGAATTATAGCACAGAATCCATATGTTAGAATTAGCATGAGATAAATCTAAATTTAAATATGTACAGAGAAATTAAAAAAAATATTTATTTTTTTTTACATAGAAGATAAATATATAACTGTGTTAAGAACTTAGCCCATGCTAAACATCCATACAAAAACTATATAAAAAGTAGAAAGTGACTAAGTCAGTGTGGTCATCATCTAGTTCCTGGATCTGTCCACACAGAGAAGAGTGACCCAACAATTCACACCATGAGCAAGACAAATGTCCTTTGAGCGCCAGTCCAGTCCCATAGCAGCATAACTAAGAGATGATTCAGGATTCACCTGAGCCAGCACTAACTATATGCTCTATCAAAAGGGGAAATCTTAACCCATAAGAACCCATGGTGACACCAGCGTAACAAGCACATTGACTCTTCTGTACAAAGCTTTATGCCCCTTATTAAGCCCGATGTGACAACACAGATCTTTGGGAATAAAAAGTGAAAAAAACTTTAGAAATGTGTTCTATGTGGTCCACTTGGTCTGTGGTAGAACCCACATCATTTTCCTTTAAGGATAAATGGGTCTGGGTTCTTATGGGTGAAGTCTACTCTTAAAACTACTCTTATTCAGAATGCTGCTGCACGTGTTCTGACAGGAACCAAGACCAGAGATCACATCTCTCCCATCTTGGCTTCCTTGCACTGGCTACCTAAGGACAGAGGGTGTCACTCCCTGTACAGACTGTAAAGCCTCTGAGGATAAATGTGTTTTGTGACTTTGGGCTGTACAAATAAAATCTGATTTGCTTTGATTTGAAAAGTGTTGACTGTATCTGCCTCCAGACAAGAACTTCAGTTTTATGAGTTCAACATCAGAAAATTGTAGGTCATCCAACTTTTTATATCCCTAAGACATGCTTGGAGTTTAGTTAACTGATTGGTTTCATCAGGCTTGATTGATAAATATAATTGGGTGTCGTCAGCATAACAATGAAAATTAATGGAGTGATTCCTAATAATGTTCCCTAGAGGAAGCATATATAGACTGAATAGAAGTGGTACTAGTACAGAACCTTGTGGGACTCCATGACAGACTTTGGTATGCATGGAGGATTCATCATTGACGTGGACAAACTGAGATCAATCTAAAAAATATTAATATAAATCCTTAAACCAGCTCAGGACGGTTCCTTTGATGTAAAAGAAAAGAATTTGATGGTCTATGGTGTCAAAAGGTGTGCCAGATGAAGAACATACTGTATATATATGTGTGTGAGAGAGAGAGAGATAGTGTTAACATGGAGGGAGAGAGAGAGAGAGAGAGGTGGAGTTACAGAGGGTGTTGGGCTCAGAGGTTTATCTACAGGAGAGTAAAGAAGAAGAAGAAGACGGGGGGAAGGAAGGACAGAGCAGGATATCAGAGGAGATTATCAGAGACAAAGAAGAAGAAACAGAAGAAAAGACAGAAGAAAAAAAAGACGGACAGAGGAGAAAGACAAGTTCAACATTTTACCACCTCTTTAAGCAGATTATCAAGAGTCAACCTGGAGACAGACAGACAGGTGGAGAGAGACAGGAAACATTATCAACAGGTAAGTAACACAATGGGAGAGACAGACAGACACACACACACACACAGACAGACAGACAGGTATTTAAAATATAGGATTTGTAATAGATTACTCTCAGTGTACTAGATTACTGGAGTGGCCTCGTTTTAAATAAAGTTCAGTTTGAACACAGAGCAATAATCAATAGTCAACTAATGCTTCAGAGGTTCCTAATATACTGGACCTCAGTATAACAGAGAATACAGTAGGTTATTATATTAATATATAAAAATATAAATATTAAATGTGTTTGGAGGTCTGAGACGATCAGACAGTTCAAATCCATGAAGAAGAAACATTTTAATAAAGAAGAAATGTGGAGGTCTCTGAGTCTCAGTTTAATCAGCTGTGAGGTCAGATACAAATAAACAGGCAGACAGAGAGAGATACAGACAGGCAGAAGGGAAGACAGGCAGAGCAAGAGACAGGCAGACAGAGGCAGACGGGGCAGTTCAAATCCATGAAGAAGAAACATTTTAATAAAGAAGAAATGTGGAGGTCTCTGAGTCTCAGTTTAATCAGCTGTGAGGTCAGACACAAACAAACAAACAGACAGACAGGCAGAGAGTTAGAGAGAGTCAGAGTCTGAATGTGACTGAATCCAACTGATTGTGAGTGAATCCATCTGATTGTGACTGAATCCAACTGATTGTTGCTGAATGTGACTGAATCCATCTGATTGTGCCTGAATACGACAGAACACGACTGATTGCAACTAATTACAACTGATTGCGTCTGATTGTGACTGAATGCAACTGACTGTAATGGAAGACTGAATCTAACTGAATTTGACTGACTGCGACTGAATACGACTGATTAAATCTGACTGAACGTGACTGATTGCTTCTTATTGCGATGGAATCAGACTGAATGCGACAGAATCAGACTGATTACGACTGATTGCGACTGATTACGACTAATTACACCTAATTGCAACTAAATGACTGATCGTGACAGAATCAGACTGAATACGACGTCGGTCACGGTCACAACTTTGCTGTTTTCTTTGCAGACTTGTGGTGGGCGGAGCATCTTCAGGTTGCCTCATTGCCTTGCTACCATGACAACCACAAGATAACCAGCAGGTTACCATGACAACCACCTGTCTGAGGAAGGTTGAGTTGAACTGAACTCGTGGATTCAAAATGTGGGAGGTGACTTTGAGACGTGACCTCCTGATGAACTTCCTGTCTGTTTGATTGTCAGTCCACCATGTCTCACCTCATCGCCCGGCTCCTCACCTGGCTCCTCCCCTGGCTCTTCACCCTACTGGTCCTCCTGCTGGTGCCCTGCAAGTGTCAGACCGGCGGACAGTTTGACGTGTGTCGGTCTCTGCGCAGCTCGGAGGGCGGGCCAGGGTGGGAGTTTTATGCCTGTCAGCCTCCACCTGCCAACATGAAAGAAGTGATGCAGATCAGAGTCGACCCGCCCGGCATCACCTGTGGAAACCCACCTGAGAGGTTCTGCACACTGGTCAGTTACGGACACCTGAACACACACCTGAAAACACACCTGAAAACACACCTGAACACTACAGGCAACCCATAATGCAACACTCTGATGATGTAATTGTTTATATAATCAGTGTTACTCACCTGTCAATCATCTCATGACCCCTCACATTTACCATGTGACCTCCTGAGGGGCACACACACACTCTCTTCCTGCTGTCTGTCTAATTGTTCCTTTGGGAAACTGAAGTCTGTGTGAATTATTGATAAATGTAACAAATTAAATGATGATGATGATGATGATGAAGGTGTGTTTTAACCCTTCTTTGACTCACCTGCTGTCACACTCTGTTTAATTAGCTCCAGCTTGTTAGCGTTGGCCCATTTAATCTTCAGGTGTCTGTTAATCTGTTCATGACAGTTGGCAGCAGCAGCTGAAGTCAAAGGATGAACCTCCAACATACTCTGAGCAGATTAACACGTGTTAATCCAGCTCTCCACACATGTTAGTGGGACACACACACACAGACTGAACCACACTCATTTTAATTAATTCATGTTGCATTCAGGTGTCTGTAAAACAGAGAATTTACTACACCCTCAACCAACACTATTCATATGTCCCATGGTCCCATATTGATAATGATAATCATAAACAGCATAAATATGATGATAATGGATGGATCCGACCTGAATTGGACTTTCCAGGCCTAAAAGTGTTTTGAACGGGTCCAACATGGTCTTTAAACACGTTCAGAGTCACAGCTTTTCAGTGATGTTCCCTGCTGGTAGAATGAAGAATGAGTCCTCGTCACCTCAGCATGACAGTTCTGTTTGTTTGTTTGTGATTCTGCAGGAGAACCCGTATCTGTGCAGCGATGAGTGCGACGCCTCCAGCCCTGACCTGTCTCATCCTCCTCAGCTGATGGGAGACCGAGAGAGGGGAGGGCTCATCACCTACTGGCAGACAGTCACATGGTCCAGGTATCCTGAGCCCCTATTGGCCAACATCACTCTGTCCTGGAACAAGAGTCTGGAGGTGGTTGACGACATCATCATCACCTTTGAGTACGGCCGACCAACCAGCATGGTGCTGGAGAAATCTCTGGATAAAGGTGATTGGTCAGTGAGAGGCTGAAATTGTTTAGAGTGTCATTAACTGTCATTAATCAATACTTGTACATCAGGTCTCACGTGGCAGCCGTATCAGTACTATGCTGACGATTGTCTGGAGGCGTTTGGGATGTCTCCAAAACGGGTCTCCGATTTAGCGCCGAGTAACTTGACCCGGGTCATCTGTACTGAGCAGTACTCTCGCTGGGTCGGAGCAAAGGTGGGTAACTCCAACTGAACCTGGTCATAGTGTGAAAGATACAGGTTGGAACTCATTAGTCTGATGACCAATCATCAAAGAGCAGTGTACTTTTCCTGACCAATGAATGAGAAGCATGCCAAGTGACAATCAGTGTTTGCCAATAGGAAGAGAAGATCGTGGTGTTCGAGGTGCGTGCTCGCTTTGGAGTGTTTGCAGGTCCAAAGTTGATCAACATGGACGCCCTGTACACCCGGATGGAGACCATGAAGGGTCTGAGAGACTTCTTCACCTTCACCAACCTCCGCCTGCGACTGCTTCGCCCGGCACTGGGAGGGACCTACGTTCAGAGAGACAACCTGCTGAAGTACTTCTACGCTATTTCCAACATTGACGTACCTGCCAGGTAACAACCAGCTACACGCGCTAACAACCAGCTACACCGGCTACCAACCAGCTACACCTCCTACTGTGTGTCTCCTGCAGGTGTAAGTGTCACCTGCATGCGTCTCAGTGTGTGTTACGTGACGCGACACTGCAGTGTGAATGCGATCACAACACGAGTGGACAGGACTGTCAGCGCTGCAGCCAAGGGTTCAAGTCCAGTAGTTGGAGACCAGGATCCTACCTGCCATTCCCCAGAGGCACTGCCAACATGTGTACGCACCTGAACACACACGTCACCTTGGATACTAACATTAAAGTTGACTCACAGGACGTTTCTTTTTCAGGTGCAGGGGCAGAAACAACAACTAGTAAGTAGAACACCTGTTTACCTGGCTGTCTGATCACATGTCTACCTGTCTGTTTTCTCACCTTTTTACCTGTCTGTCTGATCACATGTCTACCTGTCTGTTTGCTCACCTGTTTACCTAGCTGTCTGATCACATGTCTACCTGTCTGTCTGATCACCTGTTTATCTGTCTGTCTGATCACATGTCTACAGACCTGCTCTCCTCTGTCTGGTCAGGGTTGCATCATAAGATATTTTTCAAAATGAAATGAATCCAAACTGTTTCGAACCAGATAGACGGATAAGATTTGATCTTTACTGTTGTCATGGTGACCAGACATTTAATCAGACAACAGGAAAGGTTCTTCTTCTGATCTTATAAGATGCAACAGTGATCCAAACAACAACAGAACCAATAGAACAGTACAAAAACAATAGAGAACAGTAGAGACCACTAGAAACACAAAAGAAAACAGTAGGAAAGTAGAATGTTGTGGTCTGTGTCAATGGTTGAATCCACATGATCTTCTCAAACTTGAACTCAGAGTCTCTAAATGTTCATATTCAGTTGTCAGACTCATCAAAGTTTACCTGAAACTGGAACTGGACCAGATGTGAACACCTGAAACGAGTGAACATGTGCATTCAATTCCAGGGACACGAGAGTCCAGTAAAGGTCTCTGTAGAACCAGTCTCCACATCAATACTACCTTCTGATTGTTTGGCTTATGTCTCTGGTCTGGTAGACTCCAGAATAACTGATACAACAGTAGATCTCCAACAAGAAGGGCCAGATCAGGTCTGGGCAAACACCTACCGGACACAGGGGGTATATCAAGGTCTGGTGTACATGTACACATCAGGAAGGGGAGACATTCATGTTCTGTACTTTGAATCAGGGCAGCAGGGTTCACTCTAAGTTCATAACTAACAGGCCTAAAAAAAAAAAAACTACTCCAGAATGAACCCTATCCTGTTGGACTCACCAGAAACCCTCTAGAGACTGTAGATTCAGACTTCAAACTCTGGAAGTCAGGGTACTTATTCGGCTGCTGTCTCTATTGTGAATAATGACCGTCTATTCTCAGGTGCAGGATTACTTTCAGGAGGTTCAGTCCCAGATCAGGGTTTTGGAGGGGGGTCGGGTTGTTCTGGAAGTCTCTGTGGTGTAGAGGGAAACTGTCTGTTTCAGATACATTAATTATTTTGGAGTCTCCAGTCTGTCTGCATGTGTTGGTGGTATTTCTGTGGTTAAAGTGCTTTAAAGGTCCTGGTGTTGAAGGTTCTGTAGTGGTCATTCAGGATCAGAGATCCGATCAGAGACTGAGCTTCACTAAAGAGACCTAACTCTTCTTCTCTGACAGCATCCGGTGACTCTAAACCAGCAGCACCTAACAGACCTGCCTCATCAGATGGAGTGACTGACATTACTACTACAACTACTACGACTACTACTACTATCAGTACTACTACTACCACTACTCCAGCTACTACTGACGCTATCATAAGGACTGACACGACACTAACTACTAGTGCTGCCCCTACTGACATTACTCCTAATACAGACAGTACTACAACTATGTTTATGTACACAGTTATTTCTGATGCAGCTCCTACCAGCACAGTGATTCCAATAAGTACTTCAACTAATGCTGACACCTGGAGTATTAGTACTGCAGAGAGTAGTGATACTATGATTGACTATGATCTTATGATCAGTACTACCCTGACTGACACCAGTTCTACAATGTACTTTATTGGTACTGGTGATACTGATGACTTTGCTAAGGCTGATTTAGACTCTACTACTGAAACAGTTGACCGTGGTACTACAGTTTTCACTACTGTCAGTAGTACTGTTAAGACTATTGATGTGTTTCCAGACTTTAGCAGAACAGTAGGACCTACAGTGGACATGGCTCCATCCAGAAGCCCAGCTCTGGTGACTGGGGACACTCTGTATAAACCAGTTACCACAGTACCAGACTCTACCAGTCCCGGCACCACTATTAGCCTCACTGACTCTGAAGTGTCTAGTTATGACCCAGTGACTCTACCTTTTGACTCCACCCCCTCACCTGACAGCACAGACTCCACCTTCTCTGGGACTGGTACTACCAACCTGATCACTGGTACTACCCTACCTGCTGATGGTAGTAGAACATCAACTGGAGAACCAACAACGGCAACCATTCCAGAAATAACCCCGGACAGTGATGGGGCTCCTTCTGGATCCACTGGGTCAACCCCAACCTATCAAGCTGGAGATTCTTCATTTGCAGCAGGAACTGACACAACTTCTCCTGATGTTCCTCCAGAGATGCTGATGAATGTACCACCTCCTGACGCACCTCTTCCTGATGAACCTCTGGAAGTACCTCTTCCTGATGAACCTCCTCCTGATATACGTCCTCCTGATGTACTTCTTCTTGAAGTTTCACCTCCTGATGAAGTTCCTCCCGATTTACCATTTCCTGATGAACCTTTTCCAGATGTACCTCCTCCAGATGTTCCTTCAGAAGAGCCCTGGAGCCCTCCTCCAGGGACTGTGATAGATGTATTTTCTCCTGATGTAGCACCTCCTGAAGAATCTCCTCGTGGTGCTTCTGTAGAGTCTGTGTTGTCTTCTTCTGAAAAAGGAGTTGATGTTGGACTTGACCCAAGCTTCACCACCTTAGATCGGTCTGACCCTGCTGATGATTTGGCTCCTGTGGACTTCACCTTCCCTTTTCTGGTTGATCCAAATTCGGTTAAACCTGAAGCAGATTCTGGACCAGAGTCTGTTGGTGATCTTGGGAACATTCCAGATGAAGACCTTGGATCTGATGACTTGGACTGGTCCTTCTTGGCAGAGTTAGATATAAAGGAGACAGGACTGGAATTAACTGGACCAGATTCACCTGAACCAGATAGCCCAAACAGAAGTCCAAACCCTCCACAAGAAGTCGATGATCCAGATCCTTCAGCAGCTCGGATGGAGGGAACGTCATCTGGAAAGGATTCAGCAAGAAGGTCAGAGTCTGACGAAAAGACAGGAGATCAAAACAAGGAGAAAGGTACAGACTGAGGCCCTGATTGGTCTATTTATAATGTAGTGTACAATATATCATCATATTCTGACATCATTCAGACAAATTCTGTCAAAAAAAGGTCCAAATTACTCTCAGTGCTTTAACCCGACTGACATGGAGCAGGTATCAATGTTTTATAAAGACACTGAATGTCCAGGTGTGTCTCACAGAGACAACAACACAACTCTGTCATTCATTCATAGTGTCCATGTAAACTAAAATATTTTCTGTCTGTTGAACCGACAGTCACTGAGCCCAAACAGGAAACTAAAGAGGAAAGGAAGGACGACAGGAAGGAGGAAAGGAAGGAGGAAAGGAAAGAAGAAATGAAAGAGGAAAATAAAGAGGCAAGGAAAGAGGAAACTAAAGAGGGAGGAGGGAAGGAGAATGAAGAGAAATTCTATGAAAAAAAAGGTACACGGATGAACAGATCTACCCCTATTGGCCCATGTTAGTAACAGCAGTACATATAGTAGCGATAGTAGTCCTCGTTGTATTAGCATCAGGAGTAGAACTTAAACGAGACACCTCCCTCTGCTGCTTGCTGCCTGTTGCCATGGTTACACACCTTGTTTTGTGTCCAAAGCGACCCAGAAGATTCTGATCCCAGGAGGACCAAAGTTCAGTCAGCTGTCCAAATTCACCTACGTCACCTTCCAGGGTAAGACCACCTCTGACCACTGGCTCCTGTACCTGTACAGCCAACTCACCTTTACGTGACTCCTCCCCCTGGTACATTAGACCCCTCCCTGATACATCAGACCCCTTGCCTGTTACATCAGATTCCTACTGGTACAGACTCCTCCCCTCGTACACAGACTCCTCCCCTTGTACATCAGACTCCTCCTCCTCATACAGACCCCCCCCCTTGAAGAGGCGTACCTGTCAGGGTTAGTAGTTAATAAAAACAAACTCATGATGTCTCCTCATCTGCTGCCATCGTCATGTTTGTCTCACCTATTTCACCTGTCTGTCTGTTTGGGTTCAGGCTGTGATGTGGTGGAGTTATGTACAGTGGGTGCAGCTTCTTTATCAACCATGCCTCTTCAGTTTTCTGTCTGTCTCTGTTTGTGTCAGACTGCGAGTGTAATGGACACTCCAGCCGCTGCAGCTACATCGACTTCATCAACGTGGTCACGTGTGTGAGCTGCAAACACAACACGCGAGGACAGAACTGTCAGTACTGTCGCCTCGGTTACTATAGAAACGCCTCGCTATCTCTGGACGATGAGAACGTCTGTGTGGGTCAGTAACACACACACACACACACACACACACATTCATGGTGAATGTGATGATGATGATGATGATGCTGTCTCTGTCCGCAGAGTGTGACTGTGATCTGGAGCGTAGTGTCTCTCCTCACTGTTTGGACTCCGGTCTCTGTCAGTGTAAACCTGGAGGTTCAGGGCGTCGCTGTGACTCATGTCTACCTGGATACACCTGGAGAGGAGGCGGAGCCAGTTGCACAGGTACACAAAGCTTCAGAACAGTACACGCCTCATGTTTTAGGAGTGTTAACGATGATTAATAATCAATGATCGATGGTCGATCTCTATCAGAGAATGTGTGCGACGACGAGCGTTTGATTTGTCAGAATGGAGGAACCTGTGTCGACTTCCAGCGCTGTGATTGTCCAGAAAACTTCACAGGTTAGTGGATACCTGGTGATGTCAGCGCTCATGATGTCACAGCTGAGGTGTCTAATGATGTCATGTGTGCAGGTACGCTGTGTGAGAAGGGCGTGTGTCTGAAGAAGAATGGTTGCCTGGATGCTGATGGCTCCGCCCCCTCTCTGACCTCATACCTTTACCTGCTGACGCTCAGTTTGATCAGCTCCACCTTCTGCTAACCACGCCCACTGACCCAAGGAACTGTTTCCTGTTGGGACAGGATGTGACATCACACTCAGGAGGATGTTCTCAGGCTCTCACTGGACAGGAAGTGACCTCATGTTGGATCGACAAGAATTCTCATTCTCAGTTTGTTGTCAAATCAATGAAAAACTTTTATTTTGTAAACAGGAAGCATCTGTGCTTCATGCCTTTTCATTTTATTGATCAGTTTAATTAAACAAGTTACTGATGTCACCATGTGGGCGGGGTCTAAACTTTTCATGTTATCAGGGTATAAAGTGTAACAAGAGTATTATCATAATGTTGTTATGTTATTATGATGTTATCATAATGTTATTATGATGTTGTTATTATGTTATTATAATAACTAAAAGTCCTGTTTTATTGTGAAACAATAAAATTGACATCAGAACTTTAAAAAGTTCTTACAGACGATGTTCAACTGTTTTGGTTCTGTGTGACGTCAACCATGTGACGGAGGAGGCGGAGCCAGCTGCACAGGTAATAAGAATGAACTCATAATGTCAATATAATTAACAGAATGTTCTGTGTAGCACAACGTGCTGACGAAACTACAGTTCGCCTACAACTCTAACAGGAAGTAGAATGTTGTCACTTCCTGTTAACGCCAGGCTGCTGACAATAGAGTCGTGACGTCATCGGAGCGCGTCACTTATTCACAGCTGATCGGCAGCATGAGGGGCCTGTGCCGCACTGGAGCGACCTTGTTGTTCGGAGCGGGAATCGGTGCCTCAGTGAGCCGCCTGTTGAGCGTGACAGGCGGCCATGAGGAGGACGACAGAGCCGGTCTGCTGAGCAGACTCCCGGTGGTCCCGGTACCGACGCTTCAGGCCGCCGAACTCACGGTGAGACCTGGAGTGTGTGTGTATGTGTGTTAATGTTTCTCCTCCTGACTCGGGTTCAGTTTGGTTCTGGTCCATAAAGCGGTCCTGTTGGTGTCAGTCTGACTCACTTCTTGGTTCACTGTGTCCAGGTGAGTCCAGGTGGGTCAGGTGCAGTGATGAAGTACGGCTTCCCCTCATTGGCCAACATCAAGACCAGAGAGTCGTATGTCACCTCGTACGACCCCCGGACACGCACTGCATCCTGGGTAATCGAGAGGCTGAACCCAGCCTCCCTGAGCGGCCCATCAGACAGGAAGTACTGTGAGTTCAGAGAAGATGACAGGTGAGACACACAGTCAGACAGACAGGTAAAAACATGTCAAACAGACAGGTAACCTGTCTTTTTCCCGTGTCAGCGTTCACGTTTTTCACAGAGCGACAAACACTGACTACAAGGGGAGTGGCTTTGACAGAGGTCACCTGGCTGCTGCAGCCAATCACAAGTGGAGCCAGAAAGCCATGGACGAGACCTTCTACCTGAGCAACGTCGCACCGCAGGTAAACACACACCTGTCGACAGGTAAACAAACACGCCTCCTCTGCCATCTCCCTGACAGGTGTGTCAGGGGTCAGATAGGTTCATGTTCTGTGTGGTCTGTTTCAGAACCCTCACCTGAACCAGAACACCTGGAACAATCTGGAGAAAATGTGTCGCTCTCTGACCAAACGTTACCTGAACATCTATGTCTGCACGGGGCCGCTCTACTTGCCCAGGTAACACTTCTTCTTCTGTGGTGTGCAAGTGCTGTGTGGGAGGGGCTTCAGCATGACATCATCAGGTGTGTGTCTTTCAGGCACGAGGCTGATGGGAAATTCTACGTGCGATATCAGGTGATAGGACGAAACCACGTTGCCGTGCCAACGCATTTCTTCAAGGTGAGTTCACTTGTCCCATTTCCTCATTAACGGGTTAAGTCGTGTATATTTGACCTTTGACCTTACCTGTCTCCTCAGGTGTTGATCCTAGAACAGCTGGACGGCAGGGGGGTGGAGCTTCGGTCGTACGTTCTGCCAAACGAACCCATCGATGAGAAGGTTCCTCTGGAGCGCTTCCTGGTTCCCATAGAAACCATCGAGCGAGCGTCAGGACTGCTGTTTGTCCCGAACGTCATGAAGAGGACAAGCAGCTTGAAGGCCATCGCTGACAGATGAACTACACTACCCATAATTCACTGCTGCTCTCTGTACAGGAACAGACTGCATTACCCAGAGTCCTCCACTGCTGAATGAACTCATTCTGACTTCAGCGTGATCATGTGACATCATTATCAAGAAACCGATCATGTGACGTGTGTGATGTTTAATTAAAATGATTTTACAGTTTCAAACTTTCATTTGAGTGTTTCTATTGGCTGATCTGTGTCAGGTGTTCTAATCAGAGTGTGGTTGCAGGTCAGGTGAACAGGAAGTTGTTTAATAAAATCACAGATGAAAAAATAAATTCACCAGAAAAATGAAAAACTCAACATCGTCAGAACCTTCAAAATAAAACACTTCCTGTCCAGCACCTATCATTCATCATTCAGTCCAGGTTCATCCAATCACGTTGAAGGAAGTCCGGCTTTTTCTTCTTATTGTGATTATTCTGTGCTTTAAGCTGACTGGCTGGAGGTCAGATGACTGTCGTCCTCCTCGTTGGTAGTTAAGATATCTGACAGCAGGTATCTGTTCTCCTGCTGCTCCTCCTGCTGCTCCTCCTTTGTCCTCGCCTTCTGCAGCCTCTCCACCAGATCAGGACAAACGTTCACCTGCAGGAAATCGATGATCTCTGAAACAGGAAGAGGAAGTGAGACCTACGTGTGTACAATACATATATTTATACACAGTATTGCAGTACTAACCTCCGTATGATAATCTGGTCCAGTTTGGAACTTTGGAAACTTTCAGTCGGTGAAAACTCTTCTGTACACACACAGGAGTAACTTTACTGCAACACAACACAGTAGTACTGTTAGAGGAACGTAATACTAGTGTAATACTAATGTTAGATTAATACTTCTGTCAGAGTAATGTAATACTACTGTGAGAGTAATACTACTGCTGTTAGAGGTACTGCAATAATAGCACTGTTACTGCAGTAAGTGAGTGACACGTACATACTTTTAAATGGAATATAATAAAAACATAGACACATTACTCAAGGTCACACAAAGTCACGTGAGCCTTGGCTTCAGCAATTTCTCCACAACAGTCAGGTTAGTAAACACAGACATCAGCTGACTGTGGATCAGCTGACTGACCCTCTAACAGGAAGTGACAGCAACAGACAGGAAGTTTGATTTTTGACCTCACCCGACAGCCTCAGCGACTTTGTCCCAGTCGATGTCAGCAATGTCGTCCACGCACATGTGATGCAACCTGAAACACGTGATGTCATCATTATGAAGGTATGAGTTTGTCCCGATCATAGTCCCAGTCTCTGTCCCAGTCTCTGTCCCAGTCTCTGTCCCAGTCTCTGTCTCAGTCTCTGTCTCTGTCTCAGTCTCTGTCTTTATTATACAGGAAGTTCAGACTGAGTGATCTGATTGGACAAGAGTCATTGAGTTCTGATATCAAGAATACCTGAACGACCTCAGTGTGAGTATTAATTAAATGAATGATTGAAGCTCCCGTTTAAAGACTCAGAGGAAGCGTTACTGTCAGGTGTGAGTCCTGGTCCAGGTGTGAGTCCTGGTCCAGGTGTGTCAGGTGGTCTTACGTGTTGATGAGGTTGATTTTAGCCTGAAGCCCTTCGGGTCCTCTGTTGAAGGTACCGACACCTGAAGACAGTTTGGACTTCAGGAGGGCGAACCTGAAGCACAGAGTGAACTGAGTACTTGTCCAGACATGATCCTAAATACCAGTACAGAACCAGAACCAGACCCAGCAGGTGTACTGACCATTTGAGTCGACACTGGCTCCAGGATCTGGTCTGGACCTTCTCACTGATTTCCTTCCAGGGCAGGTTGTTACACAGCTGGTCTCTGCTTAGACCAGATTCTGCAGAACTCTCCTGGACCAGATCCTCCAGGCAAGCCTTCAGAGCCGCCTTCAACCTGGACTCCTCGTCTGGACTCCACGGTCCCCGACCTGCAGCTGGAACCACATAAACAACACGGGTCATACTCTGCTGTGGTGATCTAACAGAACCTTGGAGAACCTTAGGTCAGGTTAGGTCGGATCATGTCGGATCTTACCAATGCTGGTGAAACGTTTCTGTAAAGCGTGGATGCTGCGACCGGTCTTCTCTGAGATCATCCTCCAGTTGTTACCATGGAGGTTCTGTAACTTCACCAGAGATTGGACCTCTTCCTCTGAGAACCTGACAGACCACACACCAGGTTCAGACACAGCAGAGGGTTCTGGTCTGACAACAGAACGAGACTGAAGTGAATGTGGACCTCTGACCTGCCCATGTGGTTCCTCTCGTCAAAGATCTTCTTCGCCCTTGTCAGAACTTGCTGACACGACCGAGGGATGCCCTCAGCTGAGAGACAGACAGGCAGAGAGACAGACAGGCATGAAGATGTCGACGGTGAAGATGTTGTCGATGGTGTCATCGATGATGCGTTCACTTACCGATCCTCTCCATGAAGTTGTGTTGCACTCGCAGCTTCCTGATCTCCGCCTCCTGCTCTTTGAACCTCTGAGGAAACAGCAGCTGATTGGCTGAGCTGATTCCTGTCAGAACCAGGAAGTCCTCCACGTTCTGTCTGATGATCCGGTTCTCCTCCTGAGAGCACCGCCCCTGACGCAGACACACACCTGGACGACAACAGGTGAGTTTCTGGTTGTTGGTTGGTTTGCAGTTGTCTGCAGTATTAGTACCATGCTTTTACAGTATTAGTACCTTGTTGTCTGCAGTATTAGTACCTTGTTGTCTGCAGTATTAGTACCATGCTTTTACAGTATTAGTACCTTGCTTTTACAGTATTAGTACCTTGTTGTCTGCAGTATTAGTACCATGCTTTTACAGTATTAGTACCTTGTTGTCTGCAGTATTAGTACCTTGTTGTCTTCAGTATTAGTACCATGCTTTTACAGTATTAGTACCTTGTTGTCTGCAGTATTAGTACCTTGCTTTTACAGTATTAGTACCTTGTTGTCTGCAGTATTAGTACCTTGCTTTTACAGTATTAGTACCATGCTTTTACAGTATTAGTACCTTGCTTTTACAGTATTAGTACCTTGTTGTCTGCAGTATTAGTACCTTGCTTTTACAGTATTAGTACCTTGTTGTCTGCAGTATTAGTACTTTGCTTTTACAGTATTAGTACCTTGTTGTCTGCAGTATTAGTACTTTGCTTTTACAGTATTAGTACCTTGCTTTTACATTATTAGTACCATGCTTTTACAGTATTAGTACCATGCTTTTACAGTATTAGTACCATGCTTTTACAGTATTAGTACCTTGTTGTCTGCAGTATTAGTACCATGCTTTTACAGTATTAGTACCTTGTTGTCTGCAGTATTAGTACCTTGCTTTTACAGTATTAGTACCATGCTTTTACAGTATTAGTACCGTGTTGTCTGCAGTATTAGTACCTTGCTTTTACAGTATTAGTACCTTGTTGTCTGCAGTATTAGTACCTTGCTTTTACAGTATTAGTACCATGCTTTTACAGTATTAGTACCTTGCTTTTACAGTATTAGTACCTTGCTTTTACAGTATTAGTACCTTGTTGTCTGCAGTATTAGTACCTTGCTTTTACAGTATTAGTACCTTGTTTTTACAGTATTAGTACCTTGTTGTCTGCAGTATTAGTACCTTGCTTTTACAGTATTAGTACCTTGTTGTCTGCAGTATTAGTGCCTTGCCTTTACAGTATTAGTACCTTGCTTTTACAGTATTAGTACCATGCTTTTACAGTATTAGTACCATGCTTTTACAGTATTAGTACCTTGTTCTCTGCAGTATTAGTACCTTGCTTTTACAGTATTAGTACCTTGTTGTCTGCAGTATTAGGGCCTTGCTTTTACAGTATTAGTACCATGCTTTTACAGTATTAGTACCTTGTTGTCTGCAGTATTAGTACCTTGCTTTTACAGTATTAGTACCTTGCTTTTACAGTATTAGTACCTTGTTGTCTGCAGTATTAGTACCTTGCTTTTACAGTATTAGTACCTTGTTGTCTGCAGTATCAGTACCTTGCTTTTACAGTATTAGTACCATGCTTTTACAGTATTAGTACCATGCTTTTACAGTATTAGTACCTTGTTGTCTGCAGTATTAGTACCTTGCTTTTACAGTATTAGTACCTTGCTTTTACAGTATTAGTACCTTGTTGTCTGCAGTATTAGTACCTTGCTTTTACAGTATTAGTACCATACTTTTACAGTATTAGTACCTTGTTGTCTGCAGTATTAGTACCTTGCTTTTACAGTATTAGTACCATGCTTTTACAGTATTAGTACCTTGTTGTCTGCAGTATTAGTACCTTGCTTTTACAGTATTAGTACCTTGTTGTCTGCAGTATTAGTACCATGCTTTTACAGTATTAGTACCTTGTTGTCTGCAGTATTAGTACCATGCTTTTACAGTATTAGTACCATGCTTTTACAGTATTAGTACCTTGCTTTTACAGTATTAGTACCTTGCTTTTACAGTATTAGTACCATGCTTTTACAGTATTAGTACCTTGTTGTCTGCAGTATTAGTACCTTGCTTTTACAGTATTAGTACCATGCTTTTACAGTATTAGTACCTTGTCTGCAGTATTAGTACCTTGCTTTTACAGTATTAGTACCTTGTTGTCTGCAGTATTAGTACCTTGCTTTTACAGTATTAGTACCTTGCTTTTACAGTATTAGTACCTTGCTTTTACAGTATTAGTACCTTGCTTTTACAGTATTAGTACCATGTTGTCTGCAGTATTAGTACCTTGTTGTCTGCAGTATTAGTACCTTGCTTTTACAGTATTAGTACCATGCTTTTACAGTATTAGTACCTTGTTGTCTGCAGTATTAGTACCTTGCTTTTACAGTATTAGTACCATGCTTTTACAGTATTAGTACCATGCTTTTACAGTATTAGTACCTTGTTGTCTGCAGTATTAGTACCTTGTTGTCTGCAGTATTAGTACCATGCTTTTACAGTATTAGTACCTTGTTGTCTGCAGTATTAGTACCTTGCTTTTACAGTATTAGTACCTTGTTGTCTGCAGTATTAGTACCTTGCTTTTACAGTATTAGTACCATGCTTTTACAGTATTAGTACCTTGCTTTTACAGTATTAGTACCTTGCTTTTACAGTATTAGTACCTTGTTGTCTGCAGTATTAGTACCTTGCTTTTACAGTATTAGTACCTTGTTGTCTGCAGTATTAGTACCTTGTTGTCTGCAGTATTAGTACCTTGTTTTTACAGTATTAGTACCTTGTTGTCTGCAGTATTAGTACCTTGTTGTCTGCAGTATTAGTACCTTGCTTTTACAGTATTAGTACCGTGTTGTCTGCAGTATTAGTACCTTGCTTTTACAGTATTAGTATCATGCTTTTACAGTATTAGTACCTTGCTTTTACAGTATTAGTACCTTGTTGTCTGCAGTATTAGTACCTTGCTTTTACAGTATTAGTACCTTGTTGTCTGCAGTATTAGTACCTTGCTTTTACAGTATTAGTACCATGCTTTTACAGTATTAGTACCTTGTTGTCTGCAGTATTAGTACCTTGCCTTTACAGTATTAGTACCTTGTTGTCTGCAGTATTAGTACCATGCTTTTACAGTATTAGTACCTTGTTGTCTGCAGTATTAGTACCTTGCTTTTACAGTATTAGTACCATGCTTTTACAGTATTAGTACCATGCTTTTACAGTATTAGTACCTTGCTTTTACAGTATTAGTACCTTGCTTTTACAGTATTAGTACCATGCTTTTACAGTATTAGTACCTTGTTGTCTGCAGTATTAGTACCTTGCTTTTACAGTATTAGTACCTTGTTGTCTGCAGTATTAGTACCTTGCTTTTACAGTATTAGTACCTTGCTTTTACAGTATTAGTACCATGCTTTTACAGTATTAGTACCTTGTCTGCAGTATTAGTACCTTGCTTTTACAGTATTAGTACCTTGTTGTCTGCAGTATTAGTACCTTGCTTTTACAGTATTAGTACCTTGCTTTTACAGTATTAGTACCATGCTTTTACAGTATTAGTACCATGTTGTCTGCAGTATTAGTACCTTGTTGTCTGCAGTATTAGTACCTTGCTTTTACAGTATTAGTACCATGCTTTTACAGTATTAGTACCATGCTTTTACAGTATTAGTACCATGTTGTCTGCAGTATTAGTACCTTGCTTTTACAGTATTAGTACCTTGTTGTCTGCAGTATTAGTACCTTGCTTTTACAGTATTAGTACCATGCTTTTACAGTATTAGTACCTTGTTGTCTGCAGTATTAGTACCTTGCTTTTACAGTATTAGTACCATGCTTTTACAGTATTAGTACCTTGTTGTCTGCAGTATTAGTACCTTGTTTTTTGAAGGATTTGAAGCGCTGCAGGTCATATCTCAGCAGTTTTTTGATCTGGTCAGCTGACTTCTTTTTCAGGTCAGGTACAAACTCCAGAAGCTCCGCCTCCTGCTGATGAAAATACCTGACATCAAAGAAGTACTGTTAATACAACGCTCTGATTGGACCAGAGGAATAGTGCGCGCTGATTGGACCAGAGGAATACTGCGCTCTGATTGGACCAGAGGAGTATTGCGCTCTGACTGGACCAGAGGAATACTGCGCGCTGATTGGACCAGAGGAATACTGCGCTCTGATTGGACCAGAGGAGTATTGCGCTCTGACTGGACCAGAGGAATACTGCGCTCTGATTGGACCAGAGGAATACTGCGCTCTGATTGGACCAGAGGAATACTGCGCTCTGATTGATACTCACTCTTCTTCTCTTCCTGTCTCCTCCTCGGCCTCTCCTTCCTGTGACATCACACCATCTCCCGTCTCTGTCCTGTTGTTGGTTTCCATGGAAACCAGAGACTGTGTTTCTCTGGTGTTGTCATCTGTTGCAGTGGCCTCCTCACTCGGCCTATACTTTTTTTTCTTCTTCTTCTTTGTTTCTGTCTCGCTGGTTTCTATGGTGACCTCTGTGTCCTCCGTGTCCTCCATCTTCTTCTTCTTCTTCTTCTTCTTCTTCTTCTGACTGCTTGTATCTCCATCGTCCTCAGCAGGGGGAGCAGGAGGAGGACGAGTGAGCGCCTCTTCCTCTCTCTTCCTTTTCTTCTTCTTCTTTGTTTCTGTCTCGCTGGTTTCTATGGTGACCTCTGTGTCCTCCGTGTCCTCCGTGTCCTCCATCTTCTTCTTCTTCTTCTTCTTCTGACTGCTTGTATCTCCATCGTCCTCAGCAGGGGGAGCAGGAGGAGGACGAGTGAGCTCCTCTTCCTCCCTCTTCTTTTTCTTCTTCTTCTTCACTCTCTCAGGTGTGTCGATGTCAACAGGCGGAGGACTGACTGACCTCCTCCTCTTCTGAGGGGATGGAGCCTCTGCAGGAGGCTTCATGACAGGAGGAGCTGATGAAGGTCCAGACTTGATGCTGCGGAACCTAAAAGAGAAGAGAAACAAGATTAGAAGTCTTCGGAACAGTCCAGGTCCAGAGTGGTCCAGGTCCAGTCCAGACCAGGTCCAGACCGAGTTCTTGTTGATGGTCCCACCAGAGACATTAAGGACTTAATGTATGCTAATGTAAGGAAGCAAACTCTACTGTCCTCCCCCTCTTGGCAGATCCGATCCCAGCCTGGAGTCTGAAAGGAGGGAAGGCAGTGAGGCAGCTGCAGGTAAACAACGTGAGGGATGTGTGGTCAGGAAGGAGGACCATCCCTGGATTCAAGACGAGGGGGGAGTCAGCTGACCCTACATATCTGCGACCCCCACAATGGACCTCAACATTTCCCATCATCAACGCCTTCCCACACATCCATGATCTCTGAGCCTCGTGTCAGCTCCCCCTCCCGCCTGACTGTTTCCAGCAGCCAGCTGGAGAAACTACCCGGGTCAAAGCAGCAGGCCCGGACGGTATCAGAGTCCTGAAGGCCTGTGCAGACCACCTATGTGGGGTTCTACAGCTCCTATTCAATCTTAGTCTGATGCAGGAGAAGGTTCTGGTGCTGTGGAAGACATCCTGCCTTGTTCCACTACCCAAGAAGCCACATCCAGCTGTGCTCAGTAACTACAGACCAGCTGCCCTGCCCTGCCTGCCTGTCTGTCTGTCTGTCTGTCTGTCTGTCTGGTCTGTCTGCCTGTCTGTCTGTCTGTCTGTCTGTCTGGTCTGTCTGCTTGTCTGTCTGCTTGTCTGTCTGCTTGTCTGTCTGTCTGCCTGTCTGTCTGTCTGGTCTGTCTGCTTGTCTGTCTGCCTGCCTGTCTGTCTGTCTGGTCTGTCTGCTTGTCTGTCTGTCTGCCTGTCTGTCTGTCTGGTCTGTCTGCTTGTCTGTCTGTCTGTCTGCCTGTCTGTCTGTCTGGTCTGTCTGCCTGGTCTGCCTGCCTGTCTGTCTGTCTGTCTGTCTGGTCTGTCTGCCTGTCTGTCTGTCTGTCTGTCTGTCTGGTCTGCCTGCCTGTATGTCTGTCTGCCTGTCTGTCTGCTTGTCTGTCTGTCTGCCTGTCTGTCTGTCTGGTCTGTCTGCTTGTCTGTCTGTCTGCCTGTCTGTCTGGTCTGTCTGCCTGTCTGTCTGGTCTGTCTGCTTGTCTGTCTGTCTGCCTGTCTGTCTGTCTGTCTGTCTGTCTGTCTGTCTGTCTGTCTGTCTGTCTGGTCTGTCTGTCTGCCTGTCTGTCTGTCTGTCTGCCTGTCTGCCTGTCTGTCTGTCTGTCTGCCTGTCTGCCTGTCTGTCTGTCTGGTCTGTCTGTCTGCCTGTCTGTCTGCCTGTCTGTCTGCCTGTCTGTCTGTCTGGTCTGTCTGCCTGTCTGGTCTGTCTGCCTGTCTGTCTGCCTGTCTGGTCTGTCTGCCTGTCTGCCTGTCTGGTCTGTCTGCCTGTCTGTCTGCCTGTCTGGTCTGTCTGTCTGCCTGTCTGTCTGGTCTGTCTGCCTGTCTGTCTGCCTGTCTGGTCTGTCTGCCTGTCTGTCTGCCTGTCTGGTCTGCCTGTCTGTCTGTCTGTCTGGTCTGTCTGCCTGTCTGCCTGTCTGGTCTGTCTGCCTGTCTGTCTGCCTGTCTGTCTGTCTGGTCTGTCTGCCTGTCTGGTCTGTCTGCCTGTCTGTCTGCCTGTCTGGTCTGTCTGCCTGTCTGCCTGTCTGGTCTGTCTGCCTGTCTGTCTGCCTGTCTGGTCTGCCTGTCTGTCTGTCTGTCTGGTCTGTCTGCCTGTCTGTCTGTCTGCCTGTCTGTCTGTCTGTCTGTGGACCCATCCGGTCCGTACAGAACCTTTCAGTACCGTATTCACTGCCCCTCTCAGAGCACGAGCCTGATTAAGACCCGGGTGTGACCAGGTGACACAAACACGTCACCGATCATCTGCCCCCGGGCTACAGTCACACCTGGACTCGGTCTCGGTTCTGGTCCTGGTCTCGGTTCTGGTTCTGGTACTCACCGTGGACTCTGCTGCTACACGCGGGACGGACGGCACGACGACGTTGTTTACTTCCTGTTCTATCTGTGCATGCGCGGTGCGCCTCGAAGAGCGCGCATGTGCGGGGCGCCTCGAAGAGCGCGCATGCGCGGGGCGCCTCGAAGAGCGCGCATGCGCGGGGCGCCTCGAAGAGCGCGTCGTGAGAGAGGTCTCACTCTGTGTCTGTAAGACAGCTAGAGGTGAAAGGTGGTACTGCATCCTGAAGACTGAGGAGACAACATGAGTCTGACAGTCTTTAGTCAGTCTTTAGTCAGTCTTTAGTCTTTAGTCAGTCTTTAGTCAGTCTTTAGTCAGTCTCAGTCTGGTCTCTACGAGCTGCATACTTGTAACATTTACAATGTCTGTCACTTCCCATGATGCAGTGGGTCGATGATGGTATATTTATATAACGTTCATATAACATTTATATAATGTTCATATAACGTTATGTATATTTCAGGTCATATAAATAAATTCATGGATTATTTAAAAAGTTTGACCTACAGCTGAAGTTATGAAGTCTTCGGGTCACATGATCAGAGAAGAGACGGGCCTCCATGCTCAGAAGAACTCTGAATATTTATGAACTGTTTACGGTTCTTTGGGAAACTGAATGTAAAAAAAATCTTATGTCACTTTTGTTTTTTTGAAGAAGCTTTTATTTTGAATAATCTTTGTTTGACCTTTTAAATGGTTCTTTAAGTCTGATTCTTTGAATAACTGAACAAATGACCCATTTGGACCTTTATTTTGAAGGGCGTTGGAGGTGAGACGACTTTCCTGTGGTGTGTTGAGGTGTGGGTCGGGCTCAGTGAGCTCTCTTTGCAGAGATGGGTGTGGTTTGCTGGGTGGCTGAGGAGCTGGCTGCACATCTCTGAATCTCATCACCATCTGTGCAGTACTTAGAGGCTGACCTGTGTGCTCACTGCCAGATCATTGTGGTAGATCAGCCTGTGTGCTTTAATGAATTTCCCACAGAATTACTCACCTGTGTCCTCTACCTTCAGGATCCAGCTCTCCGAGCCACCCTGCCACCGCAGCCTTCAGCTCCAGCCTCAACCTCACCATACTTTCCCCTGCTCCTTCCCCCCGTGAGCTTGCCAGCCTCCACTGCTTTCCCTGCGGTAGGAGACGCCACCTCACATTCAGCCCCAGTTTCAATAAACTGTTGTTTTGATCCTCAGCTGTTTGTCTGCATTTTGGGTCCAGCACCACTGCCACACAACATTTCCACTGTTATGGATATTGACTACAGTATTACACAAAGCTGCACATTGTTCCTTTAATTAGAATATTTCTGTGCTTTATTCAAGTGATTCTGTTTGTTAGAAAATCATTTAAAAATCAGTAACAAACACAACAGGACAGAAAGAACACAGACACCACACAACCTGGTCCAGATCTGGTTCAGATCTGGACCCTGAGGGGTCACTGATGATGTGAAAACACTGAACTCCATATTTAACACAAAGAAACACAAAGGATCAAATGTTAAACATAAATATGATTAAACATTTTGAATGTGATGAATAAAGTCTGTAAATGAGCAGCTGAAAGCAAACAGGTTGAGGTTACCTGTCAACAGGTGAGTCACATGACAGAGAGTGTTTGGAGGGGTTGACCACTCTGTGACTGCTCTGTAAAAAGACAAAGAATCTGTGGATTTCATCGTCTATGCTGCACATCGTCAAAGATTCAGCCAATCAGAAGAAAGCTCTGTAACAATGGACAAGGCTGAAAAACCAATCATGTGTGTCGCTGCAGACAGCAGAGCGTCACACAGACAGGACATCACTGCATGGGCTGAAGAACACCTCAACAACCATCAACCACTTCATCTCTGACTCCACTGACAGCTCAGACTGCACCACCACTGCACCACCACTGCACCACCAAGACTGCACCACCATGACAGCACCACCATGACAGCACCACCATGACTGCACCACCATGACTGCACCACCATGACTGCACCACCAAGACAGCACCACCATGACTGCACCACCAAGACAGCACCACCACTGCACCACCATGACTGCACCACCACTCCACCACCACGACTCCACCATGACTCCGCCACCAAGACTCCATCACGACTCCACCACCAAGACTCTACCAGGACTCCACCAAGACTCCACCATGACTCCACCATTAACTCCACCATGACTTTACTGACTCCACTCTCAACTCCACCATCAACTCCACCACGACTCCATGACCACTCCAGCTTGAGCTTATTTAAGGTGGATTGAGGTGAAGTGGAAATCTGTCCTGTGGTCTGATGAGATGCCGAGTCCACTGAGTTAAAGAGAGACTGTTCAGCTTGTTGGGTTAGCGTTTGAGCTCTTTGTGCTGTTTTCAGTGTTTTCACATCATTTCACACATTGACTTTTAAAAAACACGGTTGCACTTTCTCTCTTTCTCTTGCACAGTTTTCACTTGAACCTGGACCTGGAGGAACTAAACCAGAACCAGACACAAGTCATCACACCTCATCATCACACGTTCATGAGGTGGTGAACATCTGCGAAATCATCAACATAATCTATGGCACCATCAACTTAATCTATGACATCATTAATCTATAACCTCAGAAGGTCCTGTTAGACTCCACCTGTTCTTCTGTGTCCCAGATCATTATGTGAAAAAACAGGAAGTGACACGTGACAGTAAGTTAATTTAGTTATTAGATGTAATTAGTGGACCATCGGTCAGCAGGATTTTCACCTGGACCAACACCTGCAGATGAACATCTTCTTCACTGGCTTTAATAAAGTCACACAGGATGTCGACATAGCAATCGTGATCCTGAAGGCCAGCAGTGGTTCTGGTCTCAGTTCAAACCAGCAGAGTGTGACACAGTCTGGATTCTGGTCTCAGTCTGAATGCTGATACACAAAAACATCCAGAAACAACAGTAGTAGTAGTGCTCAGTAAAGTCCGTCCATGTGGGGACCTGACAGACCTGTCCAGACCCTCGTCTTTATCAGTGATGATGATGATGATGGCGATGGGAGGAGTCAGTTGAGTGTTTGTTAAGTGAGGCTCTCTGCTCGTCCATCCTCCTGGACTGAACCCTCTGAATCAAACTGAAGAAGTCCTCCTGACCTTCAGGAACCGAACTCACCACATCATCCAGGTCAGGAAGGGAGCACCTCTGGTCCTCCATCCTGTCAGACTGCAGACAGACAGACAGACAGACAGACAGGCAGTGAGACAGACAGCCAGCAAGACAGAAGGTACATGGTGAGTAAGACAAGCCAGTCAAATCCCCTGATCCTGAACATCTCTACACCATGTTCCTCATTTGTTCACTGAACCACACCTGTCTCTCCATAAGCCTCCAGCTAAACGAGTAAATATATCCTGTCTCCTGTTCCTCTCTGAACCCTGTTCCTTCCTGGACGTTGTTCCTGTCTGGGCCTTGTTCTTGACTAAACCTTGTTCCTATCTGGACCTTGTTCTCGTCTGGACCTTGTTCCTGTCTGGATCCTGTTCTCGTCTGGACCTTGTTCCTGTCTGGATCCTGTTCTCACCTGGACCGTGTTCTTGCCTGGACCTTGTCTGTCGCTATGGAAAAATTACCCTATCTTTATTCAAGAGCATTGATTTTAGAGCATAGTTTGAGAGCATGATTTCTCCTTCTCGCACTCAGATTTATTCTCCTCACATTTTGTGCTCGCACTCAGATTTCTGCTGCTTTCTTTCAAAATATGTGCTTGGACTCAAAACATCACATGCTTGCACTTACATTTCTTCTTCTTGGACACAAACATTTCGCTCACACTCAAATATGTCCTGTGCATGCTCAGATCTAATGTCTATGTGCTCAGATCTAAAGTCTGTGCTCAATTCTAATGTGCTCACACTCACAAGCACCTCCTCTCAGGTTGAAGTGTCTGCTCAGACTGAAGGATGTCCCACCCTGCGCTTAAATTAGTGTGTTTCACCAGAGTGTGGCCCAAACTTGGGTGTGTTCCTTCACCCTTTTTGAGTGCTCTGTAGGGGCAGGTATATGATCTGTTTGCAAAACTGCTCCTCTCTTAAAATTCACCAATTTACCATATTACCCAGCTATTTGAATCATCACCTATTTAAGACGGCAGCTTTATTATGTATAATTAATCTTAAATAACCCTAAAAATACTTTTTCCTTTATTTCCTAAGTTTTATATTATTGGGATATATTTTATATACTATAAATACTCTTAGTGGCACAACAGTGGTATGTATTGCATTTAGAACCATAGGACGCCAGTTTGCATTCTGGCTGCCGCATTCTTGCTGCATGTCATATTATGATATGAGCGTGCACAGGACATCTTTGAGTGTGAGTGTGAAATCTGAGCACAAGAAGGAGAAATCATGCTCTCAAACTAAAAGTCTACACTCTTCAATAAAGATAATTCTTCCATATGTCTCCTGTTCTTGCCTGGACCTTGTTCCTGTCTGTCTCCTGTTCTTGTTTGGGTCCTGTGCTGACTGTATGCTGTATTCTCTTCTTGCTTGCACAGTGTGCCCTGTTTCCTGGTGGTAGTGTTCCAGGGTAACGTATCTGGAGACGTGTCATGTACCCTGTCACCACCCTTATCCTACTCATTCCAGTAGCCTGATTTGTGAACCTGTCTGGCAGGGTATAAGGACTGATCTGACAGTTTAGTTCCCTTTAAGTAATTCATGTGTCTTTGCTGTCTCTGCTGGTACCTGGTAGTGTATAAGCATGTAGTAGAAGTCCAGACTAGGTGTGGTGGGTTGGTCAGGACTGCAGGCCCCACACAGCGTAGCTGGTCCTGGGTCAGGCAGCAGGCTAAGGCTGGCTCTCTGGTCATCCAGTCTCTGACCCTGATACTCCAGGATCAGGTCCAACAAGGCGTCTGGCTCCTCCTGCTGGCTGCTCCGATGCTATAGCAACAACACAGAGAAAGTTTATGTGAGAACCGTAACCTGAACCCGAACCCTCTGGTTCTTTGAAAAAACAAGTGTCAAAAAACCTGATGGAGAGAAGTCAACTATGTCGAAGTCAACTCCCAAGATGCATTACATTTACAAACAACCAGTCACAGAGCTTCACATTCACTGTAGTTGTAGTTACCTTGCTCCTTGAAGTTAATGTTCTGGTTCTGGAGCTCACAAGAGAGCCGAGGCTTTGACCCCTGGGCCTGGTGGAGCTGCCTTCAGCGCTAGCTACAGGAGTTACAAGACTTCCCAGGTTCCTGAGGGTCCTGAGGGGTGAGGTGGAGACTGAGGTCCTGGGAGCTGGGTGAGGCTGAGGAGCAGCACCAGTACCAATGGGACTGGATCCCAGCCCACCCTCCAGATTGCCATTGCGGTGAGGGGGTGAAGAAGGTTTGGGTGTGGTCCCTTTGATCATCCTGTTCTGGTGCGAAGGTGAAGACAGGGCAAGAGGAGGTAAACCTGAGAGCTTTTTGTCAGCCATATTGTAACCAAGGATGTGTGGGTGGGGCTATATCACTGCTCTGTGGGAGGAGTTACACCTGGACAGAACAGAAACAGGAAGTGAGACACCAAGAGGCAGAGTAACAGTTCAGGTAATGTCTGTTTTCTAAGGCAACCAACATAATTGACCTAACCAAGCTAATCTAACTAAGATAACCTGACCAAGCTAACCTAACAAAGATAATCTAACCAAGCTAACCTGACCAAGCTAACAGAACACAACTAACCTCCATACTGTTTGTTAAATAAAGTTTTCTGACCATTACTTCACCTCCTGTTTGTAAAGTTTTCTTCTGTCTCTCCGTGTTTTCATGTCTCTCTCTTCTTCTTCTTCTTCTTCTTCTGTTTGTTCGTCGTCTCGTTTTTGCACCGACTAAAATGTGTCGATGGGCTGATCAACACACACACAAACACACACACGCTAACACAATGAAAGAGGACAAACTCCCCCTCTGGGCTTACATCACGGTCACTATGACAACCAAAGAGAGGCTTCCAAATCCTGCCTCCCAAACACACACACACACACACACACACATTCCTGCATTGTTGAGATCCATTCAGTTGAACCAGAGAGCTGCTGAGGGCCTCAAACACACGCTAACATACACACACACAGTGTGTATGTGCATTTAATGTTGTTGTCAATAAAGTTTCTTTGAATCAGACCACAATTCTGGAGAACAAACTGAGTTGAGTCCAAAAGGTTCATTAGCAGAGTCAGGAGGTCCAAGTGGTGCAGGAGTGATAACGAGGAGGGTTTAGTCTGAGGACATCATGGACTCAACTGATTTGAACAGGAACACAGGAGGAGCTTCCTTCAGTCTGTTGTCTTGGAGGATGACTGGACTGACTCACCTTGTTGTCCATCGGTGCAGGAATCTGGTGTCAGGTCCAGTGAATGGTTGTCGCTGCCAAAGGTCTGGAATACGACCACGTCTGAAGAGACTGAGGTGATGTTGCACAGAGGTAACGGTGCTTTCCTGAGAGGGAAGCAGGAGATGAGACACCAGTGACTGGACTGATAAGCATACTTAATCCATGGGAGGTGATCAGTCCAGACCACAGGACTTTAGTCCACCATACGCCGACTCTCCATCTGACTGTTGGTCTTCAAATGAAAGCCTGATGAGAGTTGAACTGTAGCAGAAGTTGTCCACACCTGAGACACCTGAGTATCAAACAGGGTCAACCATAGTGAGGATGGTGGTAAACCAGTAACAAGGGCGATGTGGAACCAAGGATAACTGGGAATGAGTGGTCAGGGCAGACCAGAGGACGATGACATATAATCTCTTATCTGCTTCCACAGAAGGGTTCAAACATTTATTATTGGAGCGTACTTACTACCCCCCCATGGTTCACAGGCAACAGAGTCAAGACAAGTCTCAAAGTCAGAGACAAGTCCGTCGAGTCTTTGTGGGCCATGTAGGACCAGGACAGGAACTCCCAACAACAGAGACAATGTCATACTTTGTCGTCCAATCAGGTCACTTGAATGCATTCAGATGTTACCACAGCAACATCTGCAGCCACCTGATGCTGCTGTCAATCATCCTGACATCATCACGGTGCTGCTGCAACGAGAGAGAGAAGAAGAAGCACAGTAAAGGAAGAAACAGCACAAGAAGAAGAAGAAGAAGAAGAAGAAGAAGGAGGAGGAGATGATGACTGAAGTGAAGGAGTACCTGTCTCACCATCACATCCCTCAGCTGTTGGAGGTAAGACACAATTAATCAGCTGATTTCTATTTCTGATCAAGAGAAAACAAAACAGATAGTTTCGACACTCTCTTCTTCTTGACACTCTCTTCTTCTTCTTGTTGTTTTTCTTCATTATCAACAGCTAATCAATTATTCTGTTTATACATTTTATTATTAATTATCGATTGTCATGTTACAACAACAGACCAGCTCCTGGCGGTCCTCAGTCATGTTTATTTTTAGACTGGACTGATACCACCATCTGAGCTTATGACCCTCGAGGCAGTCACAGATATTCATTAAACTAATTACTGTCATTCAGAGTCTGTTAACAGGTTTGCTGTACCATCACCCTGAGGACCCCGTTGGCTTCCTGCAAAGCTGCCTGATAAAAACCAGACAGCTGGGGGGTCCTGAGGCCGTCACCTGGGACGCTTTCATCCCTGTGGTGAGAAACCAACTGAGCCCTGGACCCCCTAAAACAACATCTCTACCCCCAATACCATCACTACCCCCAAGAAAACCCCAGACAACACAAACACCACCTCCAAGACCCCAAATACCCCCCACAACACCATCAATGACCCTCAAAACAACTCTACCCCTTAAAGCACCATCAGTACCACCAATAAAACCCCAGACATCCCAACCGACATCCCCAATACCTCTTATAGCAGGACCAGTACCCCCCCAAACAACAATGATACCCCCTATTAAACCACAAATAGCCCCACCAAGATATTCTGGACACCCAAAGCCCAGAACATCTGTTGAACCCAAAGTCCTCATCCAAGCTCCAGCTGGACCTGCATCAACCGCCCAACCTGTCCACATGGAAATGAAGGAACAAGACCCAAAGACCTTCAACACAGAGGGTAAGATACCTGACTGACAAATGTTTGACTCTCTGGGAATTCAAGAGGTCTACATCACCAAGTTCACTTAGAGTTCATGTTTTTAGGATTTTGGCTCATCTGAAGGTCCGGTTCTTCAGTTCCTCAGGAGGTCTAGTTCCTCAGTTCAGTTCCTTAGGAGATCCAGTTCTTCAGTTCAGGCCCTCACAAGGTCTAGCTCTTCAGTTCAGGTCCTCAGGAGGTCTAGTTCTTCAGTTCAGGTCCTCAGGAGGTCTAGTTCTTCAGTTCAGGTCCTCAGGAGGTCTAGTCATGAGGGGTCCTGCCTGAACATATGCTAGAGTTTGTAGTGGCAGTGTCAGAGACTCTTCACACTGTCTCTCCTTCCAGCTCCTCAGCCTGGCCCTCTTTCTTCTCCAGTTCGGTCTCAGCTCTCCATAGACTCAGACTCTGACTTGACAGAAAGTTCTGGACTGCGGCAGGAGGTCAGCATCATCCGTCCTCAGAAGCCCCTCATCATCTTTATCATTGGTAAGAGGTCCCCAGGTCTCAGGCTCAGTGGTTGATGGTTTTGTTCAGCGGTGTGAGAACTGATTTTGAAAACTTCAGGTGGTCCAGGAAGTGGGAAGGGGAGTCAGGCGGCGAGGCTGGCTCGATGTTTCAGCTTCAGAGTCATCTCATTGGACGAGCTTCTCAGGAGACAGCTTTTAAGCCACGCCTCTCCCAGCAGGAAGTGGAAGGCCATTTCAGAAATGATGGGTCACGGAGAGCTTGGACCACAGGTTAGTCAACACACCTGAACTCTGAACCACCACCTGAACTGTGAACAATTAACACCTGAACCCTAACCCAGACCCTCAACACCTTCCTGTGATGTCATCAAATTTAGGAGGAGACAATCTCAGAACTGAGGCGACAGCTGATTGATCGACAGGAAGTCCGAGGGTTCATCGTGGAGGGATTCCCTCGAGATGTCCACCAGGCTCTCTGCTTCCAGGAACAGGTACACGGGGGTCTATCAGAGAGACCAAGTCCTGTGTGACGTCTGACCAATAAAAACAGATCTGTGTTGTCCCGCCCTCTCTGTGTTCAGATTGGCTCTCCTGATGTGGTGATGCTGCTGCTCTGCTCCAATGAGACGCTGCGCTGTCGTCTTCAGCGACGAGCCGCTCAGCTCGATCTCCTAGGAGACAACAGCCATGCCCTCCGGAGACGCCTGGAAGCATTTCAGAGAGACGCCGTGTCTGTCAGGAGATACTACAGACAGCTACACCTGCTGACCCAGGTACACTTACTGACACACCTGCTCACACACCTACTGACAAATAGCTAACATATGCTAACTGTGTACAGGTGGATGGAGATGCAGACGAGGACGTGATCTTTGCTGATCTGAGTTCAGTCATCAGAGAAAAACTGAAGGATTCAGGTATTGATTGATTGATCAGTTATTGGTCTATCCTGCATCATTGATCATCAGTTATTGATTTGTTTGTTGTCTTCAGGTCCTGCTGATATTCCAGAATGCAGCAATGCAGTCAGATCTGTCAATCAGTAACACAATTTGTGTTCATCGTGAACCAATCAGTGATCAATACAAGTGTTTTACCTATTTGTTACCTGTGTGATGTCATTCTGCTCTGAGTTAATTTCAGTCTAAAACAGGAAGTGATGTTCTATGAATAAAAATAAATGTTGTGTCTGATCTGATGTGTGATCAATAAATCAGAGGATGTCATTGATTATATGACAGGTGATGTCAGGTGTGTTTTTATGTTCAGTATCTTTAAAGTGTTTGAAGGTTACAGACAACAGAGAAACATTAGAAACACGTAAGACAAACATGACAGAAGCATGTAATGAAACATGTTAAACATGTCAAAAACATGTAAGAAATAAACTATAGAACAAACTTGTTCCAAAATGTTTGCAGTGAAACTTTGAGAATAATGTCATGATTATAAAAGTCAGGTGACATGTGATCATCATATTAAAACCTTTAACATGTTTTATTAAACTTTTGGCTCATCATCTCTCTGATGAATGAACATGTTAAAGGGCTGGTTCACTCTTATCTCTGGAGCCGCTCTATTTAAAGACACACAGAGCATCATGGGTAATCACTGTCCTTATCACAGCAGGAATGTTCATGAACACACGTCAGGAGACCCAAATAGACTGGAGGGGGACAGAGAGAGACAAGGGCAGGGTGAAGGACAACCAACACCACCAACACCACACCCATAATGGACCACAGGTCATGTGACCATTCATCAGACCTCATCTGGCCTCAGGTTGGAGCTGTGTGGGCTGACCGTTGACCCTCTCACGTCAAACTCTGGACCATCTTTGTGGACCATTTTCACATGAAGACAATTAGTCCCCCACACCCCCAAGCTGAGTGTGGTGTGATTGGTAGGTTGTTGTCATGGTAATAGGTCTGCCTCATGTCCTGGTCTGGCTCAGTCCGGCTCTCTTATCTCTTCAAGTGTTTCTATTCCAGTTCACCTCCATCTTTGGTCTGCTGCTCTCTCTCCTGCCTCACTCATCCATCTTTGCCCCAATATAAAACACCGTCACCGCCGCCTCCATCCGTCCTCTCAGCATCATGGCTCCTAAGAAAGTGGAACCCAAAAAGACGGAGGTGAAGAAGATGGAGGTGAAAAAGGAGGAGGCTGCTCCACCTCCCAAACCAGCAGAACCAGTTCCCAAACCTCCTGAGGTGGACCTGAAGAGCGTCGTGGTGGAGTTCACCCCGGA
Organism: Nibea albiflora; assembly: GCA_014281875.1. Lineage (NCBI taxonomy): Eukaryota > Metazoa > Chordata > Actinopteri > Sciaenidae > Nibea > Nibea albiflora. Next base: position 78,008 of record JABGLX010000112.1, on the reverse strand, counting down.
CCAAATCGAAGAGTTCAGAGACGCCTTCACGCTGTTCGATGAGACGCCAGCGGGTGAGATGAAAATCACCTACGCTCAGTGTGGAGACGTGATGCGAGCACTCGGGCACAACCCCACCAATGATGATGTCCTGAAGGTGCTGGGGAGGCCAAAGGCGGAGGAGCTGCATGTCAAGCTGCTGGACTTTGACACCTTCCTGCCCATGCTGCAGCATGTGGCACGTTCCAAAGAACAGGGCACTTTCGAGGACTTTGTGGAGGGTCTGAGGGTGTTTGACAAGGAGGGCAACGGCACAGTGATGGGCGCTGAGCTCCGCCATGTCCTGTCCACGCTTGGAGAGAAGATGACAGAGAACGAGGTCGACCGGCTGATGGTGGGACAGGAAGACTCCAACGGACACATCAACTACACCGAGTTTGTCAAACATATCCTGGCCGGGTAGATGCTGCTGATGGGTTCTGGTTCTGAGGTTCTGTCAGTCTCTGAATATTTAATGTTGAATAAACGTCTTCAGTCATTCTTGTGTCATCATGTTTGTCTGCAGAGGTTTGTGTGTACTCAGGAAGTGTAAATCTTCAAAGCCACAGAGGTTCTGTTCATTCATGAAGTGTCAGCGAAACAAACTGTATATCAACATATGAATATGAACCAAACCAACAACAGCAGTTAATGTCAGACACACTTAACGTTGACAGAACGTTCCAAAATAAACATATAATCAGTTTGATGTGAACTAAAGCTGCGCTGTCCATTTAAGAAATCTGAACAACTCATTGCATAACAAACAACACAAAAACTAAAGAATAAGAAGTAGCAGGGCGTCCATCATCGTTGTTTATTGTTTCCTGCAGACGACCTACATTTAACCTTTCTTTAGTCATCTTTTGTTACAGTAACATTAATAGAACATTTAACTAACGTCAGGGATGAGGTGCACTGAGGTGCACCTCAGTCTAACGACATACTAACAGCAAAATGCTAACATCAACATGCTAATCTCTTTAGCAGGTATAACATCCACCATCTTAGTTTAGTGTTAGCATGCTAACAATAGTTAATTAGCAGGAACAATCAGAGCTGTTAGCATGATTCAAACATGTCAGCAGAGACACTTAACGTGATCATTTAACACATGTGATCATGTAACCTTCAGGTCACAGGAAGTTAAAATAAAACTTTGTCAATTAAAGTCGATTATTAATTAAAATGATTCAATGTGTCAATAAAAAGTGAAAATCTGAGCAGCAAACACTGGAGACCACATTTCCCATAATGCACCTGTTGCCTGGAGCTGAAGCCAATCAGAGGCTCTGATCTTGGGGTCTCCTCCTCACTCATGATTGGCTCTAATTCACTGACTCTGTGGCCATCCCTGTGCCCCGATTGGTCAGCTGAGTGTAGAGGCGGGACCTGAGGAAGCGTGGGTAGCTGTCAGCCTCCATCAGGCCATAGATCTGATCCTGGGCCAGCTGGAAGGAGGCGGGACTAACGCCAAGATGCAAGCTCTGATTGGTGGATTCTCTGACAGACGAGTCTACGTTGACCTGGAGACAGATGGCAGTGATGTCACATGACCAATCAGACCAATCAGAGGACAGACAGGTGGGCAGACAAGTACCTGTCTTGCTGCACTGGTGGAAATAAACTCATCATAGATTTTTGCAGCTCTGGCAGCCATCTTGCTGAGGGAGCGTGTCCTCTTGAATCTTTCCGCAGCCAACCAGAAGTCCAGGTTCTCCTCGCTGAACTCTGACCTCAGGAAGTGACGGAACACTGCCAGACCATCTGATCAATAGGAAGAGAGGAAGGAGACTGTTCAGCCAATAGAGAGAGAGGGTAATCATGTAGACTCATTGGTTGAACAGTGTTGAATCTTACACTGATTGGTCAGCAGAGCCTCCAGGTTCTCTGCCCACCTGAGGACCTCGCTGGGAGACGGTCTGAAAAACAAAACAAATGCACCTCAGAGACTCCGGAACCAGATCTGGTCCAGACCCAACAGGAACAAATTAAACCCTGAATCTCTGAAACCAGCTGGACCCAGTTTAAATCAGTTCTGGTTCAGAGGGTTGGTGTCAGTATAAACGTTCTCACCTGTTGTTCCTCAGAGCTTTCTCCAAACTGTTGCCATGGACACAGGCACTCTTTTTCCATCGTCGTAGAAATGGCAGGCGGCTCTGAACATCAGCGGCTCTGAGGAGCAACAGGAAGTAAGTAAACAACTAGGACTGTTAAAGAAGGTCGGCCATGTTTGTTCTCTCAGGCTGTGTCTCCATTCAGGGGCTGCATCCTTCGAAGGACGCATTTGAAGGCAGATTACATCACAACGCTCTCATTTAACAACAGCTGATGCGGCCTTCGAAGGACCCTCAGAAGGAGTCGCCTTCGAAAGGCTGCGAAGGCGACTCCTTCGAAGGACCCTCAGAAGGAGTCGCCTTCGAAAGGCTGCGAAGGCGACTCCTTCGAAGCATGCAGCCCCTGAATGGAGACACAGCCCCAGTGGGTCAGGGGAACAAAATGGCCACCTCTAAATTCAAAAGATGTCTGCTGATGTTTTATTATTAATATTTATTATAATTATTTATTATTGTTGCTCAGTGGTGTCTGTGTACTTACAGGTTCTTGGTTGTCTTCTTCTTCAGGTTTCTGAACTCGGCATCCTGAACCAACAAAATAACAACTGTCAGACTAAGCCTGCTTCTATTGGACTGGGATATTTTGTTCCCTCGTGGGCTCTATGAGACTCTTCTGGTCTGTACTAGTCTGTACTAGTCTGTACTAGTCAGTCCTGGTCTGTCCTGGCGTGTACCTTGGGGCCATTGAGGAGCAGCAGCATGTTGTGCAGAGACCCCCCCTCTTTTGTCAGCTGTTTCCGCAGGGTGTGGATAGAGGGGCGTCGAGGGGCGATGTCGAGGTCAAAGGTCGCGGGGCGGGTGAGTCGATGGATGGTGCTGTCGGACAGGAAACGAGGCGATCGAGGTTCCTGCAGCAAAGAACCCTCCGAGAGCGAGCGCCGCAGAACTGAAGGACAACACATCACATACAACATCAGTCTCTGAGACTAAAGGCTGAAACCAGTCTCTGGTCACAGTCTCTGGTCACAGTCTCTGGTCACAGTCTCTGGTCACAGTCTCTGGTATATGTTGGTTCAGACTGACCTTCAGGTCTGTAGATGAACTTCTCAGCACCTCCTGCATCCTCCTCCTCGCTCTCCTCTTCCTCATTGAAGTGGATGGAGCTGAGCAGGAGGCCCCGCACACCGACTCCCCCCACATGTTCAGATGTCTCCGAGGCACTCTCCCCCTCCCCCTGCTGCCGCTCCTCCTCCTCCTCCTCACTCCTTCTCCGCCTCAGGTCCTCCTCTACTCCTCCCCTCTCCTTCCAGACCGGACTCCTCTGGGTGGAGCAGGATGGAAGAGCCGGGGGGGGGGACTGTGATAAGGTGGTGAAAGTCCTGGAAGGAGGTGAGGAAAAGGAGGAGGAGGAGAAGGGAGAGCTGGGGGAGTAAGGAGAGTGGGAGGGAGGTCTGATAGGGTCACACAAAGAGGAGCAAGGATCAGAGGAGGAGTAAGGAGGTGAGGAGTGAAGGAGGGGAGGATCAGAGGAGGAGTAAGGAGGTGAGGAGTGAAGGAGGGGAGGATCAGAGGAGGAGTAAGGAGGTGAGGAGTGAAGGAGGGGAGGATCAGAGGAGGAGTAAGGGGAGGATGGACGATAGAGGACGTCAGACTGACGGAGAGAGAGGAGGCCAAAGTCTGAGGGGAGATCTGAGAGCTGAGAGGAGAGGAAAGGAGAAAGGGGCAAGGAGGAAGAGAGGAGGATGGGAGAGGAGAGGAGACAAGGAGGTGTTAATAATTGTTTTGTTGCCTCCTGCTGGCTGAGTTTGAAATGACAACACAGGAAGAAATTGTCACTTCCTGTTGATCACAGGTGTCTGTGTTGTACCTGGTGGGCGTGTCCAGTCTCCGTCATGACCAGCTGTAGCTGGATGTTGTCATGGAGACAGAGACTGACCCTGACCTTCTGCTCGACGCTGAACGCCTCGAGACTGAAGAGGCAACGCCAGGAACTCTGGGAGCTCCGCAGGAAGTAGATGTGGAGCGGCTCCGAGGACACTGAGTACACACCAAGTACACACAGTACACATTTTATACTCAACAAGTACACACAGTATCTGTGGTGGGTGTTGTTTGTGTTGGAAGATCACATGACCTAACTGTTGAGGGGTGACACTTGTATTACCATTGCAGGAAGTTAACAATCCAAACAAGAAGTTTGTGTGTGTGTGTGTGTGTGTGTGTGTGTGTGTGTGTGTGTGTGTGTGTGTGTGTGTGTGTGTGTGTGTGTGTGTGAGAGAGAGAGTGTGTGTGTGTACCTTCTCTGAGCTGCAGTGTGTTCAGGTACAGTGGACTCTGTAGGACGTTACAGCGTCCGGCTTCGTCCTCTCTGGTGAAGAGCAGCAAGTCGCTGTAGATCAACACGGTCACCTGACACACACACACACACACAGTGATGATGTCACTTTCACCTCTAACTTCCTGTTAGCGTCTCGTTTTTCTCCTGATCTTCACTTTTTACTGAAAACATGAAACTCAAACCCAACAGTTTCCCAGAAACATCTGAGTGTGTGTGTGTGTGGAGGGAGAGAGAGTCAGTGTGAAACTAATCCTGGTTCAGGTCTCAGGTCAGCGTGCCCTTCAGGATCAGGTTCTAATGATCAATAATAAGACTGCAGAACGTCAGCCGGGTTTACTGCGTGTTTGTAGTACTTCTGTGTGTTTGTAGTACTTCTGTGTGTTTACAGTACTTCTGTGTGTTTGTAGTACTTCTGTGTGTTTGTAGTACTTCTGTGTGTTTGTAGTACTTCTGTGTGTTTGTAGTACTTCTGTGTGTTTGTAGTACTTCTGTGTGTTTACAGTACTTCTGTGTGTTTGTGGTACTTCTGTGTGTTTACAGTACTTCTGTGTGTTTGTAGTACTTCTGTGTGTTTACAGTACTTCTGTGTGTTTGTAGTACTTCTGTGTGTTTACAGTACTTCTTTGTGTTTACAGTACTTCTGTGTGTTTGTAGTACTTCTGTGTGTTTGTAGTACTTCTGTGTGTTTACAGTACTTCTGTGTGTTTGTAGTACTTCTGTGTGTTTGTAGTACTTCTGTGTGTTTGTAGTACTTCTGTGTGTTTACAGTACTTCTGTGTGTTTACAGTACTTCTTTGTGTTTACAGTACTTCTGTGTGTTTGTAGTACTTCTGTGTGTTTACAGTACTTCTGTGTGTTTGTAGTATTTCTGTGTGTTTGTAGTACTTCTGTGTGTTTACAGTACTTCTGTGTGTTTACAGTACTTCTGTGTGTTTGTAGTACTTCTTTGTGTTTACAGTACTTCTGTGTGTTTGTAGTACTTCTGTGTGTTTGTAGTACTTCTTTGTGTTTACAGTACTTCTGTGTGTTTGTAGTACTTCTTTGTGTTTACAGTACTTCTTTGTGTTTACAGTACTTCTTTGTGTTTACAGTACTTCTGTGTGTTTGTAGTACTTCTTTGTGTTTACAGTACTTCTGTGTGTTTGTAGTACTTCTGTGTGTTTGTAGTACTTCTGTGTGTTTACAGTACTTCTTTGTGTTTACAGTACTTCTTTGTGTTTACAGTACTTCTGTGTGTTTACAGTACTTCTTTGTGTTTACAGTACTTCTTTGTGTTTACAGTACTTCTGTGTGTTTACAGTACTTCTTTGTGTTTACAGTACTTCTTTGTGTTTACAGTACTTCTGTGTGTTTGTAGTACTTCTGTGTGTTTGTAGTACTTCTGTGTGTTTACAGTACTTCTGTGTGTTTGTAGTACTTCTGTGTGTTTACAGTACTTCTGTGTGTTTACAGTACTTCTTTGTGTTTACAGTACTTCTTTGTGTTTACAGTACTTCTGTAGTACTGACATGTTTGTTGGTTTGTAATTTGCAGGTAGCCGTTAGCTAACATGTTCCCAGTTAGTTTGTGGTACCTTTGTGGGCAGCAGGTCAGCCTGATGGAGAACCATTTCCTCAGCCATCAACAGGGTTCTGTCTGAACTGCACAGGTCCAAAGGCTGAAAACAGAACAGAACATGAATTACTGTTTGTGATCCATCAGATATGTTCTTCACTGGTTCTGTGTTTTGGGTTCTGACCTGGACAAAGATGGGGAAGATCAGGGTCTTGGGCGCCAGGGTGACGTAGGTCCCATAGGAAGAGCAGGGCAGATGTGATTGGACGATGGTGCAGTTCTGGTAGTTGCCATAGTTACTGGGTGGGGCAGATGAAGCAGAGGTGGAGGTGGAGGGGGGTGGGGGCAGGGTGGAGGTATGGCTGGTGAATGGTCTCTGCAACGACCCAGGTTGAGGTTCGTGGAGGCTCTGTCCTCTGCTGGGGTGAGTTTGGTACAGACGACCTGTGATTGACAGCATCAGGGTACAATCAGTAATCAGTAATCTGTCATCAGTAATCTGTAATCTATCAGTAATCTGTCATCAGTGTCAATACTTGCATGGACATCGTACCAATGGTTCCGTTCCTGTTGTGATAAACCGGCTGTAGCAGCTGAAACACAAACAGAACCCGATGGATAACGTTACGGTTCTTTCCAGAACCATACACTGATGATCTAAGGTTCTACGTAAGCTTCAGGGTTCTTAGTTCTGTTCTGGACAAAGATGGTTCTGGTTCAGGTGAAAAGTTCTATCAGTCATCGTCAAGGTCAGCTCAAAGGTTCTGCGTCATGTTCAACATAAAGATGAAAGGTTCTAAGTTCTGTTTCTGAGTCAGGACTCATTAGTTAATATTAATGTTCTATGTAAGTGTAAAGATTCTGAGATGGGGTCCAGTTCTTGTGGAAGGTTCTAGGTTTGGTTCTAAGACAGACAGGGTTCTGTTCTGGTGTGTTGAGTTCCAATAGAGACCATGGTGGTTCTGGTTCAGGTAAAAGGACAGGTGGGGTCCTGTTGGATCCAGCCTGTAGGTCCCGCTTCCTCAGACTCACCTGTCCTCCTTGATTGACAGGTGACAGAATGATGTAGTTGTCTCCATGTGATGATGTCACATGGGTTCCCTTCAGTGTTGCGGTACATGGCGAATACTCCGTCCCTTCCTGTTCCTCGTCCCGGTTCTCCTTCCTGTCCCTCCACAGAGAACCCAGAGTCCCCAAACTGGACCGGACCCCAGAACCTTGAGTCCGTCTGCGGCCATGTTTACCGTGGGCAGGGGGAGGCAGCAACTTCCTGGCTGTTGTCTAGGAGACAGAGAGGAGGGAGAAGCCACAACAACATTAGCTTAGCATAAACACTGTTAGCATAAGTGGAAAGAAAGGTGGACAGACAGGTAGACAGACAGGTATCAGGCGTACTCACCATGTTGTGTGTCGGTGGGCGGAGCAAAGTTTCACAGCTTGACCTGAACTCAGGTAAACCTCTCCAGACCACCAAGACGATGTGAGACGGGCAACTCCTTAACAGACAGACAGGTAGAGAGTAAACCTGAGCTCACCTGTCTCCAGAAAAAACAGACCAATCAGCAGCATCCAAAAGTTAAATGTTGCTCAAACGTTACCTGATGGCGTGGGCGAGGTCTGCACACTTCCAGGTCTCCACAGGAAGTCCATTCAGCTGCAGAACTGAGTCACCCTGACGGAGACCAGACTGATGAGCTGGACCACCTACAGACACAGACGGCCAATCAAAGGAGAGCAAGGGCATAATGTCACTGATGATCTCACAGGTGACCAATCACCTGAGATCACATGACTGCTGACTCTGCCAGAGAGGCGGAGTTATGGACTAATTGATCACGTGACTACTTTCTGTCTGAGTTTTCAGGTGTATCTCACCTGAGTCGACGGCCTGGACTCGGACCGGGCAGTCAGAGCAGATCGTGAACCCGAAACCGTCTTTACCCCGAACGACACTCACCTGAGGACAGACAGAAACACAACTTTACAACTCCTGTCTGTCACTCTCTAACTGTCTGTCTGTGTCTGTCACTCTCTGTAGCTGTCTGTAACTGTCTGTCTGTCTGTCTGTCTGTCTGTCTGTGTCTATAACGGTCTGTATCGGTCTGTAACTGTCTTTGTCTGTAACTAACTGTCTGTAACGGTCTGTAACTGTCTGCCTGTGTCTGTAACTGTCTGTCTGTGTCTGTAACTGTGTCTGTAACTGACTGTCTGTGTCTGTAACTGTGTCTGTAACTGTCTGTCTGTGTCTGTAACTGTCTGCCTGTGTCTGTCACTCTCTGTACCTGTCTGTAACTGTCTGTCTGTGTCTGTAACTGTCTGTCTGTGTCTGTAACGGTCTGTAACTGTCTGTCTGTGTCTGTAACTGTCTGTCTGTGTCTGTAACGGTCTGTCTGTGTCTGTAACGGTCTGTAACTGTCTGTCTGTGTCTGTAACTGTCTGCCTGTGTCTGTAACTGTCTGTACCTGTCTGTAACTGTCTGTCTGTGTCTGTAACTGTCTGTCTGTGTCTGTAACTGTCTGCCTGTGTCTGTAACTGTCTGTACCTGTCTGTAACTGTCTGTCTGTGTCTGTAACTGTCTGTCTGTGTCTGTAACTGTCTGTACCTGTCTGTAACTGTCTGTCTGTGTCTGTAACTGTCTGTCTGTGTCTGTAACTGTCTGTACCTGTCTGTAACTGTCTGTCTGTGTCTGTAACTGTCTGTCTGTGTCTGTAACTGACTGTCAGCCTGAAGGTGGTCTGTGTTGACTCAGTCTGGATGTATGTGCTGGGTCGGGTCTGTCTGGGTCCTGGTCTCTGAGCGGTTGCCATGACTCCTGAAAACGGCGCCGAGCGGAGGAAAGGTCGGCCATCTTCTCACAAAGGAAGGTAAAGTTCAGACTGACAGGCTCATATTAAAACACACCAGGACCGGTTCTGTACTGTTTGTTTCTCTGCAGGCCCGTCCCAGTTCACACGTCCACACACTCAGCTGACATTTAATCCAAAGTGATGGATGCTGGGACATCATCAAGCATGACCAGGTCCAGGACCCAAGACCAAGACCTGGACCAAGACCAAGACCAAGACCTGGACCAAGACCAAGACCAAGACCTGGACCAAGACCAAGACCAAGACCTGGACCAAGACCAAGACCAAGACCTGGACCAAGACCAAGACCGAGACCGAGAGACCAGGACCAAGACAGGAGTGTTCTTTAACAGTTCATCAACACCTGAACCAATCAGGAGGAAGCTGAAGAGTACACACACACACACACACACACACACACACACACACACACACACACACACACACACACACACACACACACACACAGGGAGAGACTGGAGGAAATCACAAACAGCCATCAGTGACATCACACTCTGCAGCCAATCAGAGGAGAGAATTGTTTGTTTTCTGAATGAAATTTAGTCTGAACAAAAACAAAAACAAAGACTGAGACCAGACTAAAAGGAGATCAAGACCATTATTTAATTAAATAAATATTTTGGATCTTGATAAGAGAAACAAAGTCCTGGTTCTGGTTCTGAGTCAATTTGGACCCTGGCAAAACTTAAATCAGTAGACAGACTCAGACCTGTGGCAGGTTCTGTTCGATGCAGACTCGACACAGACGGTGGATGGTATGCATGGCGCCAGGTCCTGGTGTTGGTTTAAATCTTGCATGGGTCCATGTGATCCTCCAACAGAGCAGAACCACCTCTAGTCCAGGTCCAAATCTAACCCAGGTACAGGAGGCAGATCAGCTACAAGTCCAGATTTAAAAAGACAGATCCAGGTCCAGTCCAGAAGAACCAGATGTGATTCAGGTGTGGGCTTCAGGTCCAGTCACATCTACCTTAGTACGAAGTCTTCAGAAGCAAGAGTAAATGTAAACCTGATTTAGAGACAGAACCAAGTCTGATCTGATCCAGGTTCAGACTTCACAGAACCAGAATCTGGACTGATCCAAACCCAGACTTCAGAACCGATCAGAATCAGGTCTAACAGGTCCAGCTGGTCCATGTGAACTAGAGTGTGAGAGGTTCAGGACTATTCTGGATCTGGAGTGTGTGTGTGGGAACCGATGGACAGAAGAATAGCAGGAAACACACACACACACACACAAAAACAAGGCATGTATCCCGCCGATAAGACACACACTTCCTGAAGCCCCCCCCCCCACACACACACACACACACACACACACACACACACTCCTGGCCTTGGTCTGTCCTGCTGAAAAACAAATGATGGGATGTCTCTGCAGGTTGCCGTGTTGGTTACATGTGAATGAATCAATATTCCATGAGTGTGTGTTAACGTCATTAACACACACTCATGGAACTGAAATAAACACACATCATCATATTTTCATATGTTGGTCTGGCTTGCTTGTTGTCAGTGCAGTAATGAAATCCAGTTTACTTCTCAGGAAGACGTCTGAGCCTGAAAACAACCTGCAACAGACGAGCGGTCGTCCAGACAAACACTGAAGTTCCTACTGACCTGAATCAATCAGACTTATACATATTAGAGATCTGCTGTATATAAGCTGATTGTGTTCTAAAAGCACAGCTGAGGGAGGATGTGATCATTTCTAACACTTATTAAGATTTTCCACATTAGTCGACCTTTAGAAACATGTACTAGTCACAAAACTGTTTGATCTCAGTCAGTTTAAAAAGTCCAAACTAAGTCTGATATGATCAGAAATCTGAATTTCGTGCTGCATGTAAACGTACTGACTGTGTTACCTGTGTTACCTCAGCATTGTAACGAGGTACACACCTGTGTTAACAAGACAAACCGGTAACCCACCAAAATAAAATCACAAATACAATGATGACAACACAAAGATCAGGACATTATTTAACATGAACCAGGGCCAGAACCAGGCTCTATGTTCAGGTTCAGGTTATGTTCAGGTTCAGGTTATGTTCAGGTTCTACATTGAGGTCCGGGTTCTATGTTCAGGTTCATTTTTGTGTTCTATGTTCAGATTCTACATTCAAGCCCTACATTCAGGTTATAAACCTGAACCCGAATGTAGAACCTGAATAAATCTGATTATAGATTCATTCAGGTTCTACATTCGGGTTCAGGTTTATAGTCAGGTTCATGTTCAAATTCTACGTTCAGGTTCTGCGTTCTGGTTCTACATTCAGGTTCAGGTTCTATGTTCAGGTTCTGGTCTCATTTGTTTTCAGGCTGAGGTTGAGGATAGCAGATCAAACATGTATGTTCTGTGTGTCATGTATGAAGCAGCAGCTTCACTCTATAATTCATCACATCTGAATCTTTGATGAGTCTTTACAGGAAACACACACAGCTCAGCTCTCGGGATGTTGATGTGTTTACTATGTTAGCATTAGCATGACCAACATGATTCAAAACATGTTGAGGACTTCCTGTGGCTCAGTGCAGGTTCTGGACTGTTGGACTTGACTCTCCCTCATCATGAGGTACTAGAAGGTCCAGAGGTCTTCCTTCAAGTCTCTCAAGTCAGGTCCAGTGTCAGAACAAAGACATTAGAACAAGTCCTACATTAAGACTAGTTAATCATAAGACAGGACAACCCAAGGAAGTCCGGGACCACGTTTCCAGGTATGGTTCCTAGTCTGACATGTCCCAGTAAGTCTAAATTAATTAAGTCCCAGGTCCAGCCTGGTCTACTCAACAACGCTGATGATGTAAATGTTTGAGTTTGTGTCATGTGACTCACTGTCAGTCGCTGGATGCTGTCCCGTGTCGCCTGGCGTTGGTTGGTGTTGGCGTGCTGTGTGGAGATGTAGCCGTTATAGTTGCCGTTGGCAGGGTCGAGGGTCTGAGGCCGACTCGAGGTCAGACTGTAGTTCGTCAGGTCTTTGAGTCCAGTGGTGGCGTCGGTGGTGGACAGGTCGGTGGTGGTGACGCGGGTCGGGTCGGTATCTGGGGCGGAGTCTGGAGTCCTCCTGAGGTCTGCTGCAAGAAGATAACCAGCATCATCATCATCATTACCTGCAGCATTGTCCCACGACCACACAGTGTTCTTCCAGAACATCCTGTATGTTCTCAGACCGGATCAGGACTGGGGCTGACCAGCTCTGACTGGATCAGACTGGGACAGACCGGATCAGGACCGGGACAGACGACCAGTACAGACCAGTCTAATCCTGCATGATGGGGTCCAGACTGCCGGACTGGACTCTAACAGACCAGTGAAACTGATCACATCAAACGACTGTAAACCTGCAGCACCAGAATGACTGATCCAGCTCGTCCAGCTGCTGCAAACCAAAGAAGAAGAAGTGTTCTTCTGTCCTCTTGTCTCTGGTCGGTCGAACAAGAGTCAGATCACAGTGTGATGTCAGAGAGGGAGAGAGATAAAGAATGAATGGAGAGAGAGAGGAGGTGTTTACACTGAGATACATGGAGGAGAGAGAGAGAGAGAGAGAGAGAGAGAGAGAGAGAGAGAGAGAGAGAGAGAGAGAGAGAGAGAGAGAGAGAGAGAGAGAGAGAGAGAGAGAGAGAGAGAGAGGGGTATTGTGAGGGTCACATGGTTACCGAGCAGCTTCTCATTACTATGGTAACCATGTGGACCCCTGGGGCGGGCAAGAGAGAGCGAGAGCTTGAATCTATATACTGCTGCTCACTCGCCCATCACACTATTAATAAACATATAGATTTACATTAGTGTGTGTGTGTGTGTGTGTGTGTGTGTGTGTGTGTGTGTGTGTGTGTGTCCTCAGGGCAGCTGTCAGAGTTAATCAAGCTAACATGTTAGCGTGTGTGTGCTATAGCATGCTAACAGAACCAGGCTCAGCAGCCGGACCGGACTGGGCATTACAGTACCAAGGTGATTTACAGACTTGATGGAAACATTGATCAGTAGTGAACTCACCACAATAACATGAGAACACAAGAATATTAGAACCCACCCTCTATTCTCCTCATTGGTTTGTTCCTCTGTGATGTCACTCTCAGGTGCTTGCGATGCCCAAACCCCGCCCCCAGCAGGTAGAACCAACCAGTGACAAGCTGCAACACAGAGGAGGTGGGGCCAACTGCTAATTAACATGTTTGTTCACTCAGAAAACATTTTAGAAACATTCAGACAATAAACAGAAAACGTGTTTATATGTAACGTCTAACGGAGTCCTCCATCTTATTAACCATCAAAATGTTTGTGAGGCTTCTCCACCTGTTTCCTGAAACCACCAGCTACGTCTGTCACAGTTTACTGTCTTTTAACTGTTTCAACGTTCTTTCAGTGTTCTTAAACATTCCTTTAATGTTTGTTAAACATCTTTAATGTTCTAATGTTTTCAACATCCACATTCTTTAATGTTCTTTAATATCCTTTAATGCTCTTTTAACATTCCTTTAATGTTCTTTAACGTTCCTGTAACGTTCCTTTAACAGTCTTTAATGTTCTTTTAGCATTCTTTAAACACCTTTTAAATGTTTCTTTAATGTCCCTTTGAATGTTTGTTCCTTTGACGTTCTTTTAACGTTAATCATATGTTAAACACAATTCAAACAATACAATACAAACAATATTCATTTATTAATAATATTTATTAATATTTTTCATCATGAACAAACTTTTTTTTCCATGTTAGGACCTCCCTCCATCCAATCAGGAAGAAAGATTCTCAGCCTTCTGATTGGTCTAAACTCACCTTAGAGGATGAGACGAGAGAACCAATTCCAAAGCTCATACAGCCGATCAGCTGACTGCACCTGATGGCACAAACAGAACGATGACAAAGGAAAAACCACAGAGCAGGTACATGTGAAGCCCTGCCCCCTCCTGTTCCTCAGGTATTCTCCATCAATGAACTACAACTCCCAGAAGCCAACTGTAAATACAGACAGGACAGAGTCAGTGTGGCTACAGCTCTGATGTCTTCACTTACCTGCTGAACACAGAAATGATCAACCTGTTCAGGATGAGGTCATCACTGACACACCTGAAACACACAGACAGGATAATGATGTTAGACCAGTGTCTCTGATTGGTTGTTGGTCTGTGTGGACTCTGATTGGCTGTTGGTCTGTGTGGACTCTGATTGGCTGTTGGTCTCACAGGATGAAGCTGTGGTCGTATTTGGGGTTCTTGCTGTTCAGAATGGTCCGACTCTCACTGACAAGGTCAGAGGTCACCGCCAGCTACACACACACACACACACACACACACACACGGGTGAATGGACCAATCAAAAGCCTGCTGAGCTTATGACATCATCACAGTGTCTCTTTACCGTCACATAGGAGTCACATGACCTCTGAGATTTTCCCATCAGTCCTCTGGCCTCGTGGACTGCAGAGAGAAAAACAGTTTGATTCAAGGATCCTTAAAAATAATCAAGGATCCTTAAAAACACTGAAGGACCAGCTGATTGGTTTGTGGACGCTGTGCTTCGATTCGCTGCTTCACTTACTGTGAATGATGAGTTGCCCTGCCTCCGGAGTGATTGACAGCCTCAGCCAACCTATCAGAAGAGAGAGATATTAGCAATCTCAAGGTCACATGACTGGTCACATGATCAGTGATCAATAATCAATGACCTCACCTCGCCCTCTGAACACTAATGAGTTGATGTCGGTCCTCCTCCTGGTCTCAAGTCTCCCCTCAGACCCAGTCCTGGTCCTGGTCCTGGACCTGCAGGACTGGACCTCAACTCCACACCTGAACCCTGGTCTGGTCTTGGTTCTCGTTCTGGATCCAGACTGTGAGGACCTGCAGAGACAGGATGTGAGGTGAGATATTGAGATCAGATCTGTGATCAGCTGATCAATAATCAAATACATCTTACCATATTTCTTCTGGTCTCCAGGACCTCCTTATCCTCTGTGGACCTACTAGGTCCTGGTTCTTCTCTGACCCTCCGGTCCTCCTCCTCTTTGTCTTCAGCTGGGCCTCCTGGTGCAGCCGGATGGCAGCTCCACCACAGGGCCTATGAGAGGTGTAATGAGTCATGTGACCAGCAGTTCATATAATATTAACGTTAATCTAAAATTGTGTTTTAAATAAACATTTGCTCAGATCATCTGTGATGTTTTTAATTCAATTTGATTTGATCTGAAAATGAAGCTGCAGCTCGTCACACTGATTGAAGCTAATGAGGAAGATTAACGGATTAACACACTCTCACACACACACACACACGCGATACGACAATTGCACCAGATCGTCAGCTAAATGACTAAATGTGACAGCAGTAAAGATGAAGTAGTTCTGGTTCTTTGGAGAAAAACAAATAAACAGTTGAAATAAAATAAAAACTGAACTTGTTGATTTATTTTAAATTTCTCAGTTTGATCAGAAACATGAAAAGATGTTTAAATATGTTCATATTTATATTATATATATACGTTCAGACTCACCTCTTTCTGCTGCACACACACGTCTCCATCAGAACTCCATGAATGAATAATGAATCAGCTGATTAACATGTTATTAATGAAGGTCCTGTAACGAGCTCCTTGTCTTTCTTATTGTGTCTTTTCAAACGTTCTTTCTTCAGTTTTTCCTCTGAAGAAAAAAAATTCAAACCTGAAGCAGATTTTCAAATAAATGTAAGAAAAACAACTGCTTCCTGTGTTAACCTTCAAAATAAGAGTTTCCTTATAAAATAAAACACATGATGTGGAGGTGTTCATGGCGGACCCTGCCTCTCACCCTTAGCTGGGATTGGCTCCAGCCCACCATGACCATGAACAAAGGCTGTGACATCATGTGACATGTCTGACATGAAGTCTGATAAAGTTTTAAAAAAACAAAAAAACTTCCTGTTGCCAGATTCAAAAGCCATGCTTTTACTTTGAAAATCACACACTCTGTTTCCTGTGCCATTTGATGTCACTTTGAAGAGTCACTTCCTGTTTGAGGAGGTCCACATGTGTTTGTCATTAACGGGGAGCGAGTGTTAGAACAAACCAACCAGAGCAGAGTACTCTATGAACACACAGGAAGTACATGTAGTACATGAAGTACATGTAAGTACTAACATGTAAGTACTGTAAGTACACTCTTAACCCGGATTAGTTGACTTTACTCGCAAATCGCGTGGAAACCCGTTGCCCTATACCACTTTAGTTTTTACACAAGCTGAAACTAAACATGTCGAGCTGTATTAACAGCAGAACCTTAAGTTTATTATTTATATTTATTAGTAGTGTGCACTCAAAATCATTAGATAAAACTAGCTAATATGACTAGTTATTGCTACTCATCATCTATTACAATTACTGTATTTTCCTCTAATGGAAATAAAGATGGAAGATGGAAATAAAGAAATACCTCTAAATGCTCCAATGCATTTTATTTTTAAGAAAAATGGCAAAACACAGCCAAACTTGCTATGACAAACTTAACATCAGGTCAACCTCAACATGTTCAACCTAAAAGATTAATCTGAAAAAGGTTTTCTCAAATTAAATGAATTTTAAATCATTGAAACAATAATGTGTGGGTGTTGTACGTGTCTGTGTTGTCTGTGTGTGTTGAGTGTGTAGGTGTTCAATGTGTCACAGATTTACAAGACAAAAAATGTGTCTGAGATTAAAGTGGTAAATCCATTAAACTCAAATTCACAAGAAACCCGCACTCAAATGTGCAAGAAAAACACTTACAAAACTTCTCTTCTCTGTTTTCAACATGAGCTCTAAAATAAGCTACAAAATGTTCCATTACAGCCTAGATTGATTGAGGAAATCACACTGTGGCTTCTTAACACTGAATATAACACCTGAGGGTCACTGCTAAATTATCCCCATATCTGTATCCTGAAAGAGGGAAAATATAATTCAGCTGAAAAACTCAACAACTGAAACAATTATGTATTTCTGCTACAACTTTAACAACAATTTTAATTTTCACACAAGTCACATGCTTTAGCACGCTTCCTACAGCATTGAAGTGTGTTTAGGTGTGTATGTGTGTCAGTGTTGTTTGTGTTGTTTGTGAGTGTGTGGGTGTTGTATGTGTCTGTGTTGTGTGCGACTGTGTTGTTTGTGTGTGTGTCTGCGTTTTACGTGTGTCTGTTTGTCGGCTTGTTTTACAGAAAATAAAAAGGTTTATCCCACAGGTCAGAAAGTGTACATGCTGGTGTGGAAAAAAAAAAAGTAGTCAAGAGCTTCTTACAGTAGACCTGACATCTCTTTACACTGCAAGCTGATTTTTCAAAGTCTGTAGCTTTGGCTTTGGGACAGTGTGGCCCAACGAGAGCAATACCTGTTGGATGAACTGAAATGTGAGCTTCATAGTGTTGGGGTAGTTAAGATGGAGTGCATATGTGAGTCCAAACAGAATGCACATTGCTTTTGGCAGATCTTGAATGTTGTCCATCACAACTTCTCCCTCAATGATGATTTTCAACGAGGCGGGACTGAGATGCTGGGAAGATGTGAGCACAGTACCATCACACTCAATGAGAAGTATCCCAATGTCAAAGTCATGAAAGGAATCATCGTCATCGTTAATAAAGAATAACAGAAGAGCACAATCATGACATTAGATTTCTCATTTGAAAAAAACTATAATCAATATAAGAGTGTCATGGTGAAAAACAAATAATGGTGAAAACTATAAGAAAGCAAAAGCTTACTTACAAAACTTGCTTTGAAGAAGTTTGTGGGGTCGTCCCCAAGAATGATAGGAAGCCCCCTGAGCACCTTTGTCCGGATCGCAGTTGGATCTGTAGTCTTTTGGGAAATAAACACAATAACACAAGTTAGATAGCTAAAATTAAAAACAAATAATGATCTATAAGAAAGCTTAACCAACCAAGCAATGTTTGGATTGAATTAAACAACGTATAGAGTAGGACTGTGATGTGATTACATAACGTGTATGGACCAACCCTGGTCTGTTGTGAAATCTGTGTCAACAACTGCCCAACATTCCCTCTCTTGGATCCAAATATCTCGAGGAGACGAGGACTGTGCCGATCGATGCTCTCATAGAATTCCTGCTTGAGGTTCTTGCCCACGATCCAAAAAAATCTACGAACTTGCATCAACTGAACTATACAAGGCAGCTAAGCCATCTGCAAAGTAGTGCTGAAAAACATCCATGAATGTCTATATATGATTTCAAATGTTCAGTCTGGAGGTCAGTACCTCACCTTCTCATATGGGCCTTGAAGAATAAATAGACAATGGAATATAAGATATGTTTAAACCCGGGCCCCATTTTTACACATTTGAGTATCTAAATGACTAATAAGTTTTGGATCCTCACTGTCTTCTGATTCAGGGGTGTCATTTGGAGGATCATGTTCTTCTTGGGCCATTTCATTAGTTACACTACCAGAGACTATTTCTGGCCTGAACATTCTCCAGTTGTGTGTTCTGTGCTCCTTACTTTTGTGCGCATTAAATGTGGAATACACATTAGTGTGAAAGTTACAGTTATATGGACACTGGACTCTGTGATTTACCTTTAAATGTGTACTGCGCAGGTGAGTGAGAAAGACTGCTTCTGTACAGGGTGCAGAAAAATCACATGACTGACAGTGAAAGGTTACATGGGCAGTTTCACTTGTGCACCCTGGGTTTTCTGGTGAATCTTTGCTAAGTGGACCTTAAGGGCATTAATGGAGTTGAATGTGCACACACATTCTTGGTGTAAGCAGGGAAATGGGACAGTTCTACCATAGTTTCCGTGCTTTAACCTATAATGTTTTAAAAGGCAACCCCTTTTCTCACACATAAACTCACAATACTTACACTTCCACAGCATCTTCACACAAGGATCTGGAAAAATAGAGAACAAGAAAACTTTAAGCTCAACAACTCAGCTCAACAATGTCACTGTTAAATACAATAAGGTAATAGAACCGAACCAACGGCATGTAAACCAGCGTGTGTGTGAGAGAGTAAACGAGCGGGAAAAAGAGAGCTGCCAAGGAGTGGCCGAGTGGATCAATGAGCTGTGTGCAGCCCAACATGAACACCTCCACAGCGCCTGCTACACTCCTTTGCCCAGACTACGGTTGATCCGCTTTTCTACCAAGCAAAATGACAGAAATATAAAAAAAGAAAAAAAAAATTACGTAAAAATAAACATTAAATGACTTAATGATACAGATACAGACTGTTAACACTAAGCTAACATTTAGCTGACCCTTTTTTTTAATGGACATGAGCTAGCGTTAGCCTGCTATAAACATGTATTTATACCATGCACACTTTCAAACAGTAACATTTGACAGAAAAAAAGCTGTGTCAACGGGTTATCTCAAAGCTTTTGGGTACCTATTAAAAGTTCCCACAAAGATAACTAGGTTACAATAGTTATTTTACATACTAACCGTTCCACTTGAAGTAAGGTTGTTTCCTGGTCTGCCATCAGTGCCTGTGCTCATCCCGCCAAGTGTAGAGCTCCATGGACGCACAGTTACAAGACGCCTTGTTACATGTCCAGGCAGGTTTTTGAATTAGGCCCCTCCCTTTTCTTATGAAACTAAACATACCAAGTTATCTCTGCTAAACATGATTAGTGCAATGAATTTTTCAGCCCGAATAGTACAAACAACTAATGTTGTTTAGTAATGATAGCAGGTTTTTACAAAACATAAAAGAATAAGTAATGATCACTCAGAAGTTTAATTAGAAACAAAATCTGGGTTTACAGTGTACATGTAAGTAAGTAACTGTACTGTAAGTACATGTAAGTAAGTAACTGTACTGTAAGTACCTGTAAGTAAGTAACTGTACTGTAAGTACATGTAAGTAAGTAACTGTACTGTAAGTACATGTAAGTAAGTAACTGTACTGTAAGTACCTGTAAGTAAGTAACTGTACTGTAAGTACATGTAAGTAAGTAACTGTACTGTAAGTACATGTAGTACATGAAGTACATGTAAGTACTAACATGTAAGTACTGTAAGTACATGTAAGTAAGTAACTGTACTGTAAGTACCTGTAAGTAAGTAACTGTACTGTAAGTACATGTAAGTAAGTAACTGTACTGTAAGTACATGTAAGTAAGTAACTGTACTGTAAGTACCTGTAAGTAAGTAACTGTACTGTAAGTACATGTAAGTAAGTAACTGTACTGTAAGTACCTGTAAGTAAGTAACTGTACTGTAAGTACATGTAAGTAAGTAACTGTACTGTAAGTACCTGTAAGTAAGTAACTGTACTGTAAGTACATGTAAGTAAGTAACTGTACTGTAAGTACATGTAAGTAAGTAACTGTACTGTAAGTACCTGTAAGTAAGTAACTGTACTGTAAGTACATGTAAGTAAGTACTGTACTGTAGTACCTGTAAGTAAGTAAACTGTACTGTAAGTACATGTAAGTAAGTACTGTACTGTAAGTACCTGTAAGTAAGTAACTGTACTGTAAGTACCTGTAAGTAAGTAACTGTACTGTAAGTACATGTAAGTAAGTAACTGTACTGTAAGTACCTGTAAGTAAGTAACTGTACTGTAAGTACATGTAAGTACTGTACAAACAAGTACTGATGGGAGAAGAAAACTGATTTAACAAACTCATCATGTGACCTTTAAAGTCAACACTTACACACACTTACACACACTTACACACACCTGCACACACCTACACACACTTACACACACCTGCACACACCTACACACACTTACACACACTTACACACACTTACACACACTTACACACACCTACAGACACTCACACACACCTACACACACCTACACACACCTACACACACTTACACACACTTACACACACTTACACACACCTACAGACACTCACACACACCTACACACACCTACACACACCTACACACACTTACACACACTTACACACACTTACACACACCTACAGACACTCACACACACCTACACACACCTACACACACCTACACACACTTACACACACTTACACACACTTACACACACTTACACACACCTACACACAAAACAACAAAATAAAGTTCATGTATTTATGTTTTATTTGTGTTGGTCACAGACAGACAGACAGACAGGCAGACAGACAGGCAGGCAGACAGACAGACAGGCAGGCAGACAGGCAGGCAGGCAGACAGACAGGCAGACAGACAGACAGACAGACAGACAGGCAGACAGACAGGCAGGCAGACAGACAGACAGGCAGGCAGGCAGACAGGCAGGCAGGCAGACAGACAGGCAAACAGACAGACAGACCGACAGGCAGACAGACAGGCAGGCAGACAGACAGACAGACAGACAGACAGACAGGCAGGCAGACAGACAGACAGGCAGGCAGGCAGGCAGGCAGGCAGGCAGACAGACAGACAGACAGGCAGGCAGGCAGACAGACAGACAGGCAGACAGACAGACAGACAGACAGGCAGGCAGGCAGGCAGGCAGGCAGACAGACAGACAGACAGACAGACAGGCAGACAGACAGACAGACAGACAGGCAGACAGACAGACAGACAGACAGACCCTGTGACTGACAGAAATAAAACGATTTAAAGGTTCACGCAGACTTTAACTGACAGGATGTGACATCATCATCAGAAGGAGGCGTGCCAGTGTGTGTCTCTGGCCCGCCTCGCAGCAGATGGTCTCTCTTTCTCTCTCTCTCTGAGGATTTGTCTCCACGACGACGACACTGCAGTGACCTCATCATGACTCTTTAAAGTTTTTATGTTTGATCAGCGACGAGACGACGACAGGTAACTTTAATTATACATTATATGTAATGTGTTAATTATGAATCACCTGTGATGAGTTTATACAGATTAGATAGATACGTTATTGATTCTGAGAGAAACTCAGGGTTTAACATTCATAGAACACTGATAGAACATAGATAGAACATTCATAGAACACTGATAGAACATTCATAGAACACTGATAGAACATAGATAGAACATTCATAGAACACTGATAGAACTGATAGAATTGATAGAATAGTTAGTAGTAGTAGTAGTAGTTTAAATACAGACAGGACAGGTCCAAACAGGTCCAGAACACCTGCTGGTTCAGTGAATGTGGTTCACGTGGACCTGCAGAGACCTGATCCTCCTGCTGGTCTCAGATCAGTTTGTTCTGATGTTTGGACTCTGAACCTGTGGACCGGGTCAGAGGTCAGAAACTGTGATTAAAGGTGTGTAAAGATGAACTTCACCATGAGAACCACAGAGAACTGGACTGTGGCTGTGTCTTTGTTTAGATGATGGAATTCATCCAGCCTCAAGGGGTCATTAAGGAGTTTCTATGGCTCTACAAAAATATTCTAGAGGTGCACCTCACTGAGGAGGTTCTACAAGTCCTCGAGAAAGTTCTGGATGTCTACATGTAGGTTCTAGATGTACATGATGGTTCAACAAGTAAATGAAGGAGTTCTAAAGGTCACTGATAAGGTTCTTGAGGTTTACATTAAAGTTCAAATTTTGATATTAAGGTTCTAGAAGTCTATAATAAGTTTCTAGGTGTCAGTAATAGGGTTCTAGATGTCTGTATTAAGGTCCAGCGTGTATATAATAAGGTTCACTGGTGACGTTCTCAAGGTTTATAATGATGTTTTGAAGGCAATTAGGGGTTTTATTAGATCACAGAAGAGGTTCTACGGTTTTACAGGACTATGGTTCTGGAGGTCCTAGAGGTGCCTTCATGAACATTCTAAAGCTGCTTGAGTAAGCTTCAGAGCACCTTGAGAGGGTTTTAAGGGTCACCTGGTTCAGGTGTGTTTGTGTTTCAGAATGATGATGAACGACAGATGGACCATCATGAACAACAGCAGCTCAGAGCTCGACACCAAACGACCAAACAAACACAAGGTACACGCTGTGTTAGCATATTAGCATGTTACTATGTCCAATCTGAGCTCAGGAGACTCCATCAACCCTGACAACATCGTCCTCTGAGACCACACACTATGAACACCACAGACAGTCACAGACACAGTCAGTCACAGACAGTCACAGACCCTCTGTCAATGTGTGGGTGTTAATCTGGAGTTAACCACTCAGATCAAAATCTCGTTAATCTGCAGCAGCTGTCGCCTCACTGAAGATCTGCAGATTAAAGAGACACACACACTCCCTGATACAGTAGGTATTTGGTAATTAGCTGTTGATAACTGACACACTGTGTGTGTGTGTCTGTGTGTGTGTGTTCAGAGTTGCTGCAGCTTCCTGTTTTGGTCTCTCGTTGTATTGGTCGTCATAGCAGCTGTCATCTCTGCAACAGTCACTATCCTGTACCTGAACCAGTATCCTCTGCCCTTCATCAACAGGTAAACATCATCTGTCTACCTGTTCAACTTACCTGTCTGTTTGTCTGTCTAACGTGCCTGTCACTGTTGTCATAGTAACAGGAGTGGATTCTCCTCCTCCTCCTCACCTGTGATCTCCACCAATCCCAAAGAATCTGGTGCTTTGGTGTCGGTCTCCCGTGTTGCAGACGGAGAGCCAATCAGCATCTTCCTGGACCCGA
Source organism: Nibea albiflora (assembly GCA_014281875.1). Classification (NCBI taxonomy): domain Eukaryota; kingdom Metazoa; phylum Chordata; class Actinopteri; family Sciaenidae; genus Nibea; species Nibea albiflora. The sequence continues at coordinate 54,663 of JABGLX010000112.1, read as the reverse complement.
ACTGTCCGGACTACAGTGACAACTTCCTGCGCTGGGAGGCGCTGCAGAGCTCACTGCTGAAGGCGCTGTCCGGTCACAACACAGATGCCTGGCAGGACACAGGATTGGTCCAGAAGCTGGCAGAGGAAGTGAAGGTGTTATCAGACCATGCCCACAACCTGAGGAAGGAAGCTGATTTGCTGAAAAGAGGTCAAGATCTTCTGGACCAAAGACTGGAGGGACTGCAGCTAGACCAGAACCGTGTCCTACAGGTGAGACAGGTTCAGTGTCCTACAGACAGACAGTGTCAGCGTCATACAGGTGGGACAGGTTTAGTGTCCTACAGGTGAGACAGGTTCATCATCCTCTCTCTCTGTCTTACTTGTCCAGGTGTTGTCTGACAGTGACTCAGGTGTGTTGAAGTTGGCTGAAGGTTTCAGTGATTTGCTGCTGAACCTGCAGAGGGCGACAGAGAGTCTGAAGAAACACAACAGAGACCTGCACAGACGCAATGAGGACACAGGTACATAACAAGGACACAGGTACACAAGTACACAACAACAGCACAGGTACATAACAAGAAAATAGATACACAGTTACAAAGTACACAGGTGCACAGGTAAATAACGAGTACACAGGTACACAATGAGGACTTTGTTATTATTAACACCGCGTCACCTGATGGTCTCTGTCTCTCGCCCTCAGCTGACAGGCCCAGAGATTGTAGTGATGTCATGGCATCTGGCCGTACTCAGGATGGCGTTTACTCTGTGTTTCCAACTCACGACCCCGTTGGCTTCATGGTTTACTGTGACATGATGACTGATGGGGGAGGCTGGACGGTGTGTAACACGCACACACCTTTGTTATCTGTCTGCGTGCAGTTTGTTTTGAACATAAATAATTGAATGAAACATATATTTAAATTGTGTGCACCTGTCTCTAATACCTGTCCATGCAGGTGATCCAGAGGAGGGAGGATGGCTCGGTGAACTTCTTCCGAGGCTGGGCAGCGTACAGAGACGGTTTTGGAAAAACTACAGGAGAACACTGGCTAGGTATGATTTATAGATCCTTACAGTCCGACCAAATGAGATCAACAGTTTGACCTGAAGGTGGTGCTAAAGGAAACCTCATGAAGATGTAAAGGAGACCTGGTGGTCCTTGAGGAGGTTCCAGGGGTTCTTGAAGTCTTGAGGCCCTTACCTGAAGGAACACAAGCTCAGTTCTTGTCCAGTTTGAGCTTCAGGTGGTGTCATCTGAGAATATTCATGTGTCATCATAGCAGAGGTACCAAGGACCACAGTTGGAACCAAATGTGAACCCACCGTGATGTCCACCATTGGTTTGTAGAACATTCTGAAGCCCCCAGTGATGGCACTCTGCCATCTTGTTTTGTTGGAGGCAGAAGTTCTGGGTGTGCCTCAGGGTCTCCTGCCAGTTAGATGCACCTAGAAGACGTCCAAAGGAAGGCATCCAGGAGGGTCCTCATCAGATCCCAAACCACATTAGCTGGCTCCTTTGGACCTGAAGGATCAACAGGTCTATTCTGAGATCTCTCCAGAGAGGTTCATGTAGCAGTGCTTCATGGGTAACACCAAGACCCGTGATGACTGGGACCTGTACCCATGGGGCTCGGTCAGGCTCAGTCAAAAGAGACAACATGGAGCCACTTCATTGTCAAACCTTCTGTCCGTCTGTCTGTCTGTCTGTCTGTCTGTCTGTCTGTCTGTCTGTCAGGTCTTCAGAGGATCTACTCCCTCACCAGGTCAGGTGGTTATGAGTTACGGATCGACATGGCTGACTTTGAAAACGCCACAGCATTTGCTCATTATGCTGATTTCTCTGTTGGTCGAGACTCAGTGAACCCAGAAGAAGACGGGTATCCGCTGACCGTGGACCAGTACTCTGGGACTGCAGGTACAAATACTGGTACTACTACAGTACTAATGCATTAGCACACATACAGTACTAACAGGTGTTCACCTGTCCTTCAGGTGACTCCCTCCTTAAGCATTCTGGGATGCAGTTCACTACTAAAGACCGAGACCTGGACCAGTCAGAGAACAACTGTGCAGCGTACTACCAGGGCGCGTGGTGGTACCGTAACTGCCACACCTCCAACCTGAATGGACAGTACCTGAGTGGAGGCCATTCCTCCTACGCTGATGGTGTTGAGTGGTCCAGCTGGACAGGCTGGCAGTACTCACTCAGGTTCACTGAGATGAAGATACGACCCAAGATTAAGCCGGCTAACCTGGACTACTGATCAGCTGATCCTGAGCCTGACTGACCCGTGTACTGTGTTGACATCACAGTTCATTAAAGACTCATCAAACTGTTAAAAGATAAAAGTATGAATTTTTCAGAGGTCTGTGATGTAGGTCATAAATCATATTTTTAAGCTTGAACTACATTTGAAATGTTATTAAAATAAATGAGACTATAAGCAGCTGTTATATCGCAGTATGACATCATATAAACCATGATATCGTCAGAATCTCTGAGTTTAAATCATGTTTCTTTGTTTTCATCAATAAAAGTGTCTTCAAGTGTTTATGGAGTTCTGAATGGAGCACGTCCTGCTGGCGACGTGATGACGTTGTACATGACGCAGCGTATGTAAATGACGGAAAGCCTCCTCCTCTCATTCGCGGGAAAATAAAAAAATGGCGACGATAGAAGTTTGAAGTTTAGCGCCACGGAGAGAGAGACAGACAGAGAGAGAGAGACAGACAGACAGAGAGAGACAGGGGGAGAGACAGACAGAGAGAGAGAGAGACAGACAGACAGGCAGACAGACAGGCAGGCAGACAGACTGACAGGCAGACAGACAGACAGACAGAGACAGACAGGCAGGCAGGCAGACAGACAGACCGACAGGCAGACAGACAGACAGGCACACAGACCGACAGGCAGACAGACAGGCAGACCGACAGGCAGACAGACAGACAGGCACACAGACAGGCAGACAGACCGACAGGCAGACAGACCGACAGGCAGACAGACAGACAGACAGAGACAGACAGGCAGACAGACAGACAGGCACACAGACAGGCAGACAGACAGGCAGGCAGACAGACCGACAGGCAGACAGACAGACAGGCACACAGACAGGCAGGCAGACAGACCGACAGGCAGACAGACAGACAGACAGAGACAGACAGGCAGACAGACAGGCAGGCAGACAGACAGGCGGGCAGGCAGACAGACAGACCGACAGGCAGACAGACAGACAGGCACACAGACCGACAGGCAGACAGACAGGCAGACCGACAGGCAGACAGACAGACAGGCACACAGACAGGCAGACAGACCGACAGGCAGACAGACAGACAGACAGACAGGCAGACAGACAGACCGACAGGCAGACAGACAGGGACAGAGACCGACAGGCAGACAGACAGACAGGCAGACAGACAGGGACACAGACAGACAGACAGGCAGACAGACAGACAGACAGACAGACAGGCAGACAGACAGACAGACAGACAGACAGACCCTGTGACTGACAGACAGACAGGCAGACAGACAGACAGACAGACAGACAGACAGACAGGCAGACAGACAGACAGACAGACAGACCCTGTGACTGACAGAAATAAAACGATTTAAAGGTTCACGCAGACTTTAACTGACAGGATGTGACATCATCATCAGAAGGAGGCGTGCCAGTGTGTGTCTCTGGCCCGCCTCGCAGCAGATGGTCTCTCTTTCTCTCTCTCTCTGAGGATTTGTCTCCACGACGACGACACTGCAGTGACCTCATCATGACTCTTTAAAGTTTTTATGTTTGATCAGCGACGAGACGACGACAGGTAACTTTAATTATACATTATATGTAATGTGTTAATTATGAATCACCTGTGATGAGTTTATACAGATTAGATAGATACGTTATTGATTCTGAGAGAAACTCAGGGTTTAACATTCATAGAACACTGATAGAACATAGATAGAACATTCATAGAACACTGATAGAACATTCATAGAACACTGATAGAACTGATAGAATTGATAGAATAGTTAGTAGTAGTAGTAGTAGTTTAAATACAGACAGGACAGGTCCAAACAGGTCCAGAAAACCTGCTGGTTCAGTGAATGTGGTTCACGTGGACCTGCAGAGACCTGATCCTCCTGCTGGTCTCAGATCAGTTTGTTCTGATGTTTGGACTCTGAACCTGTGGACCGGGTCAGAGGTCAGAAACTGTGATTAAAGGTGGTGTAAAGATGAACTTCACCATGAGAACCACAGAGAACTGGACTGTGGCTGTGTCTTTGTTTAGATGATGGAATTCATCCAGCCTCAAGGGGTCATTAAGGAGTTTCTATGGCTCTACAAAAATATTCTAGAGGTGCACCTCACTGAGGAGGTTCTACAAGTCCTCGAGAAAGTTCTGGATGTCTACATGTAGGTTCTAGATGTACATGATGGTTCAACAAGTAAATGAAGGAGTTCTAAAGGTCACTGATAAGGTTCTTGAGGTTTACATTAAAGTTCAAATTTTTGATATTAAGGTTCTAGAAGTCTATAATAAGTTTCTAGGTGTCAGTAATAGGGTTCTAGATGTCTGTATTAAGGTCCAGCGTGTATATAATAAGGTTCACTGGTGACGTTCTCAAGGTTTATAATGATGTTTTGAAGGCAATTAGGGGTTTATTAGATCACAGAAGAGGTTCTACGGTTTTACAGGACTATGGTTCTGGAGGTCCTAGAGGTGCCTTCATGAACATTCTAAAGCTGCTTGAGTAAGCTTCAGAGCACCTTGAGAGGGTTTTAAGGGTCACCTGGTTCAGGTGTGTTTGTGTTTCAGAATGATGATGAACGACAGATGGACCATCATGAACAACAGCAGCTCAGAGCTCGACACCAAACGACCAAACAAACACAAGGTACACGCTGTGTTAGCATATTAGCAAATGAGCAAATGTAATACGAAGAATAATTTTATATGATTACTCAATTAACTGATAGAATATTCGTCAGAATACTCGATTACAAAGTGTGTCATTGTCATGACGACAGAGACTCGTCCCTTTTCTCTCTGTGTTCCAATCACACTTCCTGCTTTCCTGTATTATGCAAAGTGTTAGGTCAGATATGCTATCTGTTAGCATTTCATCATCGTCATGGCAACAGTGTGAGTGAGTTAATTAAAATAAATCTTTATTCATCATTAAAAAATCATTTTTACATTTAAAGTGACATCATGTGATCACAGTGCTGACAGCTGATTTGACATTAGTATTATGACATCAGCAAACTTCCTGTTCACCTGACACACCTGAGGGTCGTTAGTGTGAACAGAGTGACCTCAGGGGGTGTGTCCTATGTCTGGAGGAAGGCACCAATAAATGATCAAACTGAAGATTAATAAAACAACCAATCATCATCCACGTGTCTCCGTCCCTCTGTGTGACATCAATCCTGTGGGCGGTCCTTCTGTGGTGATGTCACAGCCTGGCTTTGCGGCGGTCTCGCAGGGCGTACAGGACGGCATGCGCTTGGTCGAATGAGTCGCCAACAGCGGCCTGGACTCTGCTCCTCCAGCGCTGCAGCTGAGGACGGGTCTGCAGGACGTCTCTGTCCCCACCCACAGGCTGCAGAAACACACTGAGCATGCTCAGAAGCAGCCACCAAACATCAACCTGAGCCTCAGAAGCAGCCACCAAACATCAACCTGGGTCAACCTCAATGCCTGAACCATTTAGAGCCACTGACCTGCATGAGCTCACAGACAGCGAGCAAGTCCGCCACAGTGATGTCATCGCCACACAGGAAGGGCTGTCTGCCCAAAAACATGGACTCCATCTTCTCCAGAGTGTCATCGAGCTGAGACAGCGCACGAATCAAACGCACCTCGTCCACAGGACAACCAGACTGAGCCGGGAGGAGCACCTGAGAAAGACAGGTGGAGACAGAGAGAAGAGGCCTTACCTTATTATTGACCTGAGCCCTGCCCCCTTTGTGTGTGTGTACCTCCAGTATAACGCGTGTGTACCTCCAGTATAACATGTGTGTGTGTGTACCTCCAGTATAACGTGTGTGTGTGTGTACCTCCAATATAACCAGTGTGTGTGTGTGTGTACCTCCAGTGTAACGTGTGTGTGTACCTCCAGTATAACTAGTGTGTGTGTGTGTGTACCTCCAGTATAACGTGTGTGTGTGTACCTCCAGTATAACGAGTGTGTGGTGTGTGTACCTCCAGTATAACGTGTGTGTGTGTGTACCTCCAGTATAACGAGTGTGTGTGTACCTCCAGTGTAACGTGTGTGTGTGTACCTCCAGTGTAACGTGTGTGTGTAACTCCAGTATAACGTGTGTGTGTACCTCCAGTATAACGAGTGTGTGTACCTCCAGTATAACGTGTGTGTGTACCTCCAGTATAACGAGTGTGTGGTGTGTGTACCTCCAGTATAACGTGTGTGTGTGTGTACCTCCAGTATAACGTGTGTGTGTGTGTGTACCTCCAGTATAACGAGTGTGTGTGTACCTCCAGTGTAACGTGTGTGTGTACCTCCAGTATAACGAGTGTGTGTGTGTGTACCTCCAGTATAACGTGTGTGTGTACCTCCAGTATAACGAGAGTTTGTGTGTGTGTACCTCCAGTATAACGTGTGTGTGTGTACCTCCAGTATAACGAGTGTGTGTGTACCTCCAGTATAACGTGTGTGTGCTTACCTCCAGTATAACGTGTGTGTGTGTACCTCCAGTATAACAAGTGTGTGTGTACCTCCAGTATAACCAGTGTGTGGTGTGTGTACCTCCAGTATAACGTGTGTGTGTGTACCTCCAGTATAACGTGTGTGTGTGTGTACCTCCAGTATAACGAGTGTGTGTGTGTGTACCTCCAGTATAACGAGTGTGTGGTGTGTGTACCTCCAGTATAACGTGTGTGTGTGTGTGTACCTCCAGTATAACGTGTGTGTGTGTGTGTGTACCTCCAGTATAACGTGTGTGTGTACCTCCAGTATAACGAGTGTGTGTGTGTGTGTACCTCCAGTATAAACACTTTGGCAGCGTGTGGTCGTGTGTTGGTTTGATGCCAGGCTGTGTACTCGTCCACTCTGGCTCGTCTCTCTGGTTGCCGTGGATACCAGTGCTCTGGGACATTGTACTTAGTGGCCAGGTACTTCAAGATGGCATCACTGCACACAAACACACACATTGAATACCATTCTGGTTTTATTTTGGTAGTTCATATCTGTGTGTGTGCATGCGCATACCTCTCTGTAAGGACGAACCCGTTGTCCTCTAGAACCGGAACTTTCTGCATCGGGTTCAGCTTCGTGAACTCTGGTGTCCTGTTCTCTCCTGCGCGCGCGCACACACACACACACACACACATACACACCAGACCTTGAGTTCGTCATGACATCACAGCAACGTCGAGCTTTAGTTGGTGACGCCATGACCTTCCGTCCTCTCACGCCGCGCTGAGGGCGGACAACAGGCCGACACTCTGTGTCTCAGTTCAGGAATGAGACCCGGCCACGGACCTGAAAAACGGTCACGTTACTGCCACGTGACGCTGACGGTGTTTAACGATGAGCCGAGTTCATCAGCGGAACATGATGAGTTCAATCACGTGTTTTAATTAACTTGCATTTAAATTAATCAGCTGATTTCAGGCGGGAACATAAAAACTGTGGTTTGTTTAACGGAGTTTGGTTAGCCGGGTCAGAAGCTCTGAACTGGGTCACAGTTCAGGACAGAGGTCACGACGAACCGAGCTGGAGCCAGAGAGGTTACGACCGACTGCCTGCAGTACTCTGTAGTACTGACCGCAGTACTGACCGGCCTGTCATCAGTTAAGTAGTTAACAGACTGTTAGCCGCTCAGAGTTAGCTGTTAGCGTGTTAGCTGACCTCGCCGCAGAGCCACGGTGCGGGGCGCGTGCGGGATCTTGTTGCAGGTGAGCAGGATGTGCACCGCCCGGCAGGGCTGCGACAGCAGGTCCAGGTACACCTCCACCAACCGGCGCGTTGCCATAGAGACAGGATCGTTAAAAAACGTTAAACAAACGGACGACAAACCAAACACTAACAGCTTGGTCCACTGCGCCCCCAGCGGTGTGTGTGTGTGTGTGTGTGTGTGTTGTCAGTTCAACCCTCTCAGTTAACTAGAACTCAACAATATTTAATATTACATTAGTTATTTTACATGAGTAAAAACTCAGCAGGCTGCTTTATGATGTTTAAATTAGTTTATTTTATATGTGTGTATTTTTACACACTTCCTGTGTATTTGCAGTAAACTTAGTTTCTGAATCGCGTTCTGTTGATTTTGTGTTTTGACTTTTCCCGCTCGCCGTATGACTGTCACACATGCGCAGTGGTGACAAGATGCTGTCTACATTCTGGTTCTGTAGCTAGCCGAAGCTAACAGTCTCTGTCTAGTTCTATACCGGTCCGGTCCACACCGAGCTGGTCTCTTTCCAGACCCGGTTCTGGCCGTACCCGAACCCCGCGCTAACAGGTAGGCTACAGGTAGCTGTTAGCCTCGGTGGCAAGCTTTAGCTCCAGGATCAAAACAGAGCTAACAGCTAGCTGAAGCTAACAAGATGGCGACGGAGGAGAAGAAGCCAGAGACAGAAAAGCCCGCGTCCTCCTCCGGGGCCGGCAAGGTGAGCCCGCCGGACCGGAGCCCGTCCACACACACACACACACACACAGACACACACACAGACAGACAGAGACACACACACACAGACAGACAAAGACACACACACACAGACAGACAGAGACACACACACACATACACAGACAGACAGAGACACACACACACACAGACAGAGACACACACACAGACACAGACAGACAGAGACACACACACACAGACAGACAGAGACACACAGACAGAGACACACAGACAGAGACACACAGACAGACACAGACAGACAGAGACACAGACAGACAGACACACACACAGACAGAGACACACAGACAGACAGACACACACACAGACAGACAGAGACACACACAGACAGACAGACACACACACAGACACACACACACACAGACAGAGACACACAGACAGACAGACACACACACAGACAGACAGAGACACACACAGACAGAGACACACACAGACAGACAGACACACACACAGACACACACAGACAGAGACACACAGACAGACAGACACACACACAGACAGACAGAGACACACACAGACAGAGACACACACAGACAGACAGACACACACACAGACAGACAGAGACACACACAGACAGACAGACACACACACAGACAGACAGAGACACACACAGACACACACAGACAGACAGACACACACACAGACACACACACACTTGTTAGCTAGATGTGAACAGCTGTTCATCATTTAAATGATGTCACTTTATTTTATTATCAATTATTATTATTTAATGAGACTCAACTTGTCTGTGTGTGTGTGTGTGTGTCTGTGTGTGTGTGTCTGTGTGTCTGTCTGTGTGTGTGTGTGTGTGTGTGTGTGTGTCTGTCTGTCTGTGTGTGTGTGTCTGTGTTTGTGTGTGTGTGTGTGTGTCTGTCTGTCTGTGTGTGTGTGTCAGTCTCATCCAGTCAAACCTAACTACTCGGTGAAGTTCACGTTAGCCGGACACACGAAGGCCGTCTCTTCAGTGAAGTTCAGCCCCAACGGAGAGTGGCTGGCCAGCTCCTGTGAGGACACACACACACACACACACACACACACACACACACACACACACACACACACACACACACACACAGTCGGTAACCATGGTAATGTCTGTGTTCAGCTGCAGATAAACTGATTAAGATCTGGGGAGCGTTTGATGGAAAGTTTGAGAAATCTATCGTCGGACACAAACTGGTGAGTTCTGATCCTGGTTCTGATCCTGATCCTGGTTCTGATCCTGATCCTGACCCTGGTCCTGGTTCTGATCCTGGTTCTGTGTTTCAGGGCATCTCCGATGTGTCCTGGTCTTCAGACTCCAACCTGCTGGTCTCTGCCTCTGATGACAAAACCCTGAAGATCTGGGACAACAACTCTGTAAGACCAAGACCAGAACCAGAACCGCCTGATGTGATGAGCATGCTGAGTCACTGTCTCTCTCTCTATCACTGTCTGTCTCTCTCTCTGTCTGTCTCTCTCTCTGTCTGTCTTCAGGGGAAGTGTCTGAAGACTCTGAAGGGTCACAGTAACTATGTCTTCTGCTGCAACTTCAACCCTCAGTCCAACCTGGTGGTCTCTGGATCGGTATGTAGCCTCATACAGACAGAACCGACCCGACCTGCTGAGGTTCTGCCTAATTAAACCCGTCTGTCTGTGTATCTGCTTGTCTGCTGGCTGTAGTTCGATGAGAGCGTTCGGATCTGGGACGTGAAGACGGGAAAGTGTCTGAAGACTCTGCCGGCTCACTCGGACCCCGTCTCTGCTGTAAGTCCTGACCTCTGACCCGTGTCCTCAGCTGTCCTCTGACCCGTGTCCTCAGCTGTCCTCTGACCCGTGTTCTCAGCTGTCCTCTGACCCGTGTCCTCAGCTGTCCTCTGACCCGTGTCCTCAGCTGTCCTCTGACCCGTGTCCTCTGACCCGTGTCCTCAGCTGTCCTCTGACCCGTGTCCTCAGCTGTCCTCTGACCCGTGTCCTCTGACCCGTGTTCTCAGCTGACCTCTGACCCGTGTCCTCAGCTGTCCTCTGACCCGTGTCCTCAGCTGTCCTCTGACCCGTGTCCTCTGACCCGTGTCCTCAGCTGTCCTCTGACCCGTGTCCTCTGACCCGTGTCCTCAGCTGTCCTCTGACCCGTGTCCTCTGACCCGTGTTCTCAGCTGTCCTCTGACCCGTGTCCTCAGCTGTCCTCTGACCCGTGTTCTCAGCTGTCCTCTGACCCGTGTCCTCAGCTGTCCTCTGACCCGTGTCCTCTGACCCGTGTCCTCAGCTGTCCTCTGACCCGTGTCCTCAGCTGTCCTCTGACCCGTGTTCTCAGCTGTCCTCTGACCCGTGTCCTCAGCTGTCCTCTGACCCGTGTTCTCAGCTGTCCTCTGACCCGTGTCCTCAGCTGTCCTCTGACCCGTGTCCTCAGCTGACATCTGACCCGTGTCCTCAGCTGTCCTCTGACCCGTGTCCTCTGACCCGTGTTCTCAGCTGTCCTCTGACCCGTGTCCTCAGCTGTCCTCTGACCCGTGTCCTCAGCTGTCCTCTGACCCGTGTCCTCTGACCCGTGTTCTCAGCTGACCTCTGACCCGTGTCCTCAGCTGTCCTCTGACCCGTGTCCTCTGACCCGTGTCCTCAGCTGTCCTCTGACCCGTGTCCTCAGCTGTCCTCTGACCCGTGTCCTCTGCCTGACCCGTGTCCTCTGACCCGTGTCCTCAGCTGACCTCTGACCCGTGTCCTCAGCTGTCCTCTGACCCGTGTCCTCAGCTGTCCTCTGACCCGTGTCCTCAGCTGTCCTCTGACCCGTGTCCTCAGCTGTCCTCTGACCCGTGTCCTCAGCTGTCCTCTGACCCGTGTCCTCTGACCCGTGTCCTCAGCTGACCTCTGACCCGTGTCCTCAGCTGTCCTCTGACCCGTGTCCTCAGCTGTCCTCTGACCCGTGTTTGTGTTTTCAGGTTCACTTCAACAGAGACGGCTCGCTCATTGTCTCCAGCAGCTACGATGGACTCTGGTACGTCTGAACCACGAACGTCATCACAAAGAACTCCATACTGAAGATTAACCTGTCTGTCTGTCTGCCTGCCTGTCTGTCTGCCTGCAGTCGTATTTGGGACACGGCATCGGGACAGTGTCTGAAGACTCTGATCGGTGAGTAAGTTCTGCTGAGCTCGGTTACACTCACCCAGCTCCCGCTCAGCGCTAACCTGGAGCTCTGAGCTAACGGCAGCTACAGCTGTCATCAGCTGACCTGTTGTTGTCATCAGCTGACCTGTTGTCGTCAGCTGACCTGTTGTCGTCAGCTGACCTGTTGTTGTCGTCAGCTGACCTGTTGTCGTCGTCAGCTGACCTGTTGTCGTCGTCAGCTGACCTGTTGTTGTCGTCAGCTGACCTGTTGTTGTCGTCAGCTGACCTGTTGTTGTCGTCAGCTGACCTGTTGTTGTCGTCAGCTGACCTGTATACAGTTAAACGTTAACTTTGTAAGAATAAGGAAATATACACAGAGTAAACGATGTCCATCAGGAGGGGACGTCTCGGTCTGTCCTTCCTGTCCGCTGCTATGTTTGCACATTGCTGTACTTCACCAGCAGGTTTGGAAGTTTTTGGATCTTCCTGAGGTCTCAGAGTCTTTCTGGGTGTTTGATCTGTGGACAGGACGTGTCTCTGATGTCTTGGTACAGTTGGCAGGTGGTCAGGAAGTGCAGCTCGGTCTCCACCTCGTGTTGTGTGCACAGTCTGTCTGTGACGGCCTTTTTCGAGGCTGTGCTCACTGAGTCTGGTCAAGGACTTCCTGAGCTTCAGATCGGTCACAGTGCTCAGGTATTCTGCCACAGTGTATTTTCTATTTAGGACCAAACAACATTCCAGTTTGCTCCGGTTTGTGCTCGATTCCTTCCAGTGTGTCAGGTAGTTTTTTGTTTTCTTATAATTTGGTTTAGTCTGATGGATTTCTGTTTGGTGACTCGGCTTGTGTTTGTGGACGGAGTCCCAGAAGCAGCTGTCTGTCTCTCTGTGGCTGAGGGGGCGTCTGTCTGTCTCTCTGTGGCTGAGGCGTCTGTCTGTCTGTGTGAGGCGGACCTCACAGAGACAGACAGACGGTTCTGTGATGGTCCAGTCTTCTGAGGCCTGTCTGATGTTCTGGTTGATGGTGGACCTGTCTCCGTCTCTCAGGTCACTTACAGCTTGTCTCCTGTCTCTGCGCCTTGTGTCTGTGTATTTAAAGCTGTTTCCTCTCCATCAGTGAAGCATGTGTCCTCTTCCTCTCGCCTGTTTTTGGACCCCGCTCTTGCCTCACCCATTTGGATCGTTTACCTGCTTCACCTGAGTGAACTCTGTTGTACCGAACCGCCGGTCACTTCCTGTGTCTGCCTCCCGAGTCCTGCAGTTGAGTCTTGTGTCCGTGCCTTGTAACACAGCTCTGTTGAAGTTACCTGTGGTGCTGGTGTTCAGGTCGAGGCAGGTGCATGTTGTAGGGTCGAGTGTTTGTCTTGGTTCACTGGTCCCAGGTTGTGCAGCAGATCGAGGTGTTGTTGTAATCCTTCTTTAGTCAGAGACGGCAGCACCTGGTCAGGTGAGGTGAGTGACGCCAGGTGCTCCAGCCTGCTGCGCTGACTTTGGCCTTCATTAATGTTGAAGAGGGCTGAGCTCTGCAGCTCTGTCTAACCCGGCTTTGTTTTAATGGCGTACAGGAGAATAATTTGCCTTCATCAGAGTGCTGAGGGTGAAAATGTCGTCTGTATCCGATCATTGATTAGAAATCTGTGATGAGCTCAGGACGTTATGAGGAAATGAAGGAGTCTGTGCTCGATGCTGCTGCTGACAGATTCCACAATAATTATTGGGATGAGTTTGTCGTCCCTTTAGTGGAGCGGTGTTCTCAAGCCCAGCGCCGAGGACAGTGTTCGCTTAATCCAGCCAGTTGGAATCTGATTCATTCATTGAGGATGCTGTGGACACTTTGAGGGTCACTGAGGAGAAGTTCTGGTTCTTTTATGGTTGACTCTAATCTTTTTTTTGTCCCTCTCAGATGACGACAATCCTCCGGTCTCCTTCGTGAAGTTTTCTCCAAACGGGAAATACATCCTGGCTGCTACGCTGGACAAGTCAGTCCCACAGCGTCATGCTAATGAAGCTCAGGCTAATGCTAACAGTGTTAGCTCACTCTGTATTCTCTGTTTACAGCACACTGAAGCTCTGGGACTACAGCAAGGGGAAGGTACTGTCTGTCTGTAACCTGTCTGTCTGACTGTAACCTGTCTGTCTGACTGTAACCTGTCTGTCTGTCTGTAACCTGTCTGTCTGTAACCTGTCTGTCTGTAACCTGTCTGTCTGACTGTAACCTGTCTGTCTGTAACCTGTCTGTCTGTCTGTAACCTGTCTGTCTGACTGTAACCTGTCTGTCTGACTGTAACCTGTCTGTCTGTCTGTAACCTGTCTGTCTGTAACCTGTCTGTCTGACTGTAACCTGTCTGTCTGTCTGTAACCTGTCTGTCTGTAACCTGTCTGTAACCTGTCTGTCTGTCTGTAACCTGTCTGTCTGTAACCTGTCTGTAACCTGTCTGTCTGTCTGTAACCTGTCTGTCTGTAACCTGTCTGTCTGTAACCTGTCTGTCTGACGAACCTGTCTGTCTGTCTGTAACCTGTGTCTGTAACTGTCTGTCTGTCTGTCTGTAACCTGTCTGTCTGTCTGTCTGTAACCTGTCTGTCTGACTGTAACCTGTCTGTCTGTCTGTAACCTGTCTGTCTGTAACCTGTCTGTCTGACTGTAACCTGTCTGTCTGTAACCTGTCTGTCTGTAACCTGTCTGTCTGTAATCTGTCTGTCTGTAACCTGTCTGTCTGACTGTAACCTGTCTGTCTGTAACCTGTCTGTCTGTCTGTAACCTGTCTGTCTGTAACCTGTCTGTCTGTCTGTAACCTGTCTGTCTGTCTGTAACCTGTCTGTCTGTCTGTAACCTGTCTGTCTGTAACCTGTCTGTCTGTAACCTGTCTGTCTGTAACCTGTCTGTCTGACTGTAACCTGTCTGTCTGTAACCTGTCTGTCTGACTGTAACCTGTCTGTCTGTAACCTGTCTGTCTGTAACCTGTCTGTCTGACTGTAACCTGTCTGTCTGTTAACCTGTCTGTCTGACTGTAACCTGTCTGTCTTCTGTAACCTGTCTGTCCTGACCCTGTAACCTGTCTGTCTGACTGTAACCTGTCTGTCTGTCTGTAACCTGTCTGTCTGACTGTAACCTGTCTGTAACCTGTCTGTCTGACTGTAACCTGTCTGTCTGACTGTAACCTGTCTGTCTGTAACCTGTCTGTCTGACTGTAACCTGTCTGTCTGACTGTAACCTGTCTGTCTGTAACCTGTCTGTCTGACTGTAACCTGTCTGTCTGACTGTAACCTGTCTGTCTGTAACCTGTCTGTAACCTGTCTGTCTGACTGTAACCTGTCTGTCTGTCTGTAACCTGTCTGTCTGACTGTAACCTGTCTGTCTGACTGTAACCTGTCTGTCTGTAACCTGTCTGTCTGACTGTAACCTGTCTGTCTGTAACCTGTCTGTCTGACTGTAACCTGTCTGTCTGACTGTAACCTGTCTGTCTGTCTGTAACCTGTCTGTCTGACTGTAACCTGTCTGTCTGTCTGTAACCTGTCTGTCTGTCTGTAACCTGTCTGTCTGACTGTAACCTGTCTGTCTGTAACCTGTCTGTAACCTGTCTGTCTGACTGTAACCTGTCTGTCTGTAACCTGTCTGTCTGACTGTAACCTGTCTGTCTGACTGTAACCTGTCTGTCTGTCTGTAACCTGTCTGTAACCTGTCTGTCTGACTGTAACCTGTCTGTCTGACTGTAACCTGTCTGTCTGCATATATACAACTGAACTTTCTGTAACCTGACTGTAACCTGTCTGTCTGACTGTAACCTGTCTGTCTGTCTTTAACCTGTCTGTCTGACTGTAACCTGTCTGTCTGTAACCTGACTGTAACCTGTCTGTCTGTAACCTGTCTGTCTGTCTGTCTGTCTGTAACCTGTCTGACTGTAACCTGTCTGTCTGACTGTAACCCGTCTGTCTGACTGTAACCCGTCTGTCTGACTGTAACCCGTCTGTCTGACTGTCTGACTGTAACCTGTCTGTCTGACTGTAACCTGTCTGTCTGTCTGTAACCTGTCTGTAACCTGTCTGTCTGACCTGTCTGTCTGTCTGTAACCTGTCTGTAACCTGTCTGTCTGTCTGTAACCTGTCTGTCTGTCTGTAACCCGTCTGTCTGACTGTAACCCGTCTGTCTGACTGTCTGTCTGTAACCCGTCTGTCTGACTGTAACCTGTCTGTCTGTCTGTAACCTGTCTGTCTGTCTGTAACCTGTCTGTCTGACTGTAACCTGTCTGTAACCTGTCTGTCTGACTGTAACCTGTCTGTAACCTGTCTGTTTCTCCTCTCAGTGTTTGAAGACGTACACCGGTCATAAGAATGAGAAGTACTGCATCTTTGCCAATTTCTCTGTCACAGGAGGGAAGGTGAGTGTGATGTCACAGTGTCTGTCTCAGGTGAGTGTGATGTCACAGTGTCTGTCTCAGGTGAGTGTGATGTCACAGTGTCTGTCTCAGGTGAGTGTGATGTCACAGTGTCTGTCTCAGGTGAGTGTGATGTCACAGTGCCTGTCTCAGGTGAGTGTGATGTCACAGTGTCTGTCTCAGGTGAGTGTGATGTCACAGTGCCTGTCTCAGGTGAGTGTGATGTCACAGTGCCTGTCTCAGGTGAGTGTGATGTCACAGTGCCTGTCTCAGGTGAGTGTGATGTCACAGTGCCTGTCTCAGGTGAGTGTGATGTCACAGTGCCTGTCTCAGGTGAGTGTGATGTCACAGTGTCTGTCTCAGGTGAGTGTGATGTCACAGTGCCTGTCTCAGGTGAGTGTGATGTCACAGTGCCTGTCTCAGGTGAGTGTGATGTCACAGTGCCTGTCTCAGGTGAGTGTGATGTCCTCTGATGTGTACTGACCTCTGACCTGTGTTCAGTGGATCGTGTCGGGCTCTGAGGACAGCATGGTTTACATCTGGAACCTTCAGACCAAAGAGATTGTCCAGAAGCTACAAGGACACACAGGTAAGACCAGACACCTGAGACCTGTCCGCAACCCTGTCCACTCTGTCCTCTAGTCTCTCACTTCTGTGTCTTTCAGACGTCGTCATCTCGACCGTGTGTCATCCGACAGAAAACATCATCGCCTCAGCCGCGCTGGAAAATGACAAAACCATCAAACTGTGGAAGAGCGACTGTTAGACAAGAGCCGGGTCCAGGACTCTAAACCAGGTCCAGGACCCTGACCCTGAGCTGGACTGATAGTCCACCTCAACCCTCATCTATCTGAATGCAAACAGAACCAGGACAGTCAGTCTAACACCGAGTGTCTGCCTGTTTGATGTAAAGGACGACTTCACTGTCATCATCACTTCTTTTCCACAAAGACTTCTTCAATGGACAAAATTATTTCTCTTCTCTCACTTTTATTGTGAAATTATTATTGTTTGTTTTTTATTGGATCATTTAACAGTTTTAAATATTTAAAAGTAAAAATAAATTTGCTTAAAATCATCCACCTCCTGTCCAAACATTAGAAACAAATGTGAACTTTAATTAAAATGTCTTGAAGCTCTACATCACATTTCTGTTGCTGAGCAACAGTTTGAGTGGCATGCTCACTGTCATGTGACACGTCAGCTGCTGTCACTGTGCAGCCAATAAACTTCAATCAGTTGAACAAAGAATATTCTTTTTCAGTTCTTTGTAAATAAAGATTTTTGAATATGAGCCGTCTGTGTTGGGTTGTCAAAAAATTTTTCACTTTCTTTTTT
This sequence comes from Nibea albiflora, assembly GCA_014281875.1. NCBI lineage: Eukaryota > Metazoa > Chordata > Actinopteri > Sciaenidae > Nibea > Nibea albiflora. Next base: position 37,233 of record JABGLX010000112.1, on the reverse strand, counting down.
TCTTTAAATTTGTCACATTTTTTATGCTTAATCTATTACTTTTGAAAGTAATCTGTTACTTTAAGTATTACATTTTTTTATATTATAAACATTTTCAAACTTTAGTTCAATTTTTTTTCTAATGAATTTTTTAAATTTTCATTCAATTCCATTTTTTGTTATAAACTGATTTTTTTTTTTTAATTTACCTTTTTTGGGAATTGAATTTTTTTTCTGACTGAAAATCCTTTTTTTGTAAAACAGCTTTTATTTTTTGTCAGAAAAATGCAATCTGACCTTTGGGGGGATTTTTTTTTTTTAATTTAACGGAAAATTGCAAGTTTTGTTAAGACCAGACTTTTCTGAAAAACCTTTTTTTTTAAAACTGCAATATTTTTAAGACTAATCTGATTTTTTAAAAAGAAAAGAAAATTCTTATTTTTTTACTAAAACATTTGAACACTGGACATAACTCTCCAAGTAGAGAGAGGGAGAAAGGCTTTGTAGGTGTATGTGAGTGTGCATGTGTGAGTGAGCTACATTTAACTAAGTGAAAGCCTGCCTGGGAAACACCAACTCCCAGCTGTCATTGTGACACTGCACACACTGCACACACTGCACACACTGCACACACAGATCTTAAGCCCGAGCCCAACCCGGCCTAAAATGTCAATCATTGCTTCGGGTCGGGCCGGGCCGGGCCGGGCCGGATCTTTTAGGCCCGATCTTACCTCTACAGCACACTAAGAAATTGCATTTATGCCTCACCCGTGAAAGGGGGGCAGCCCGCAGTGGCGCCCCTGGGGAGCAGTGCGGCGGGACGGTGCCATGCTCAGGGGCCTCAGTCATGGAGGAGAACACTGGTTAATTACTCTCCCCACCAACATGGCGGGTCGGGAGTCGAACCGGCAAACTTACATTTGCCCAGATCTGAAGTAACGCCATAAACCTGCTCGGGAGCGTTTCTCGAAACCAAGGCTGCTAACTACGTTAGCTAGTTTGTTGTTTACAAAGCAGTGTCTCATTGATAAGCCGCCATGTTGCTAACTGGCTAACAACTACGGTTACCCTGATTGACTCAAGGCGCGTCATTCAGGTCCTACTCGCAACATAACAACAAATTCACGCTAGTTTATTAATTAAAGGAGATAAGCTCTCATTACACAAATTTAAAAAACGTATTTTAGACACATTATGGAGGTCAAAAAATGACTACCTGGTCAGATGACGTTTATTACTTTTTAATCCTTTTTACAAGCCGTAATTTGGTCTAATTTGGTTTACTACCTTTTACAACCGCAGCCCTGATGATCGCACAGAGGGCAGAGATGAGCAAGTAAAATATAAAATATTGATACAAACTTAGTTCACCAACATTTCCATCAATAAGGGCAAAGAAACAATGAAATAAAGTGGAGGGCAACGCTCGGTTAGAGTGCGATCATTGGCCGGTCTTACCGTCCCTCTTACATCTTACATCGCGCGCACCGTAACTCACTCAGTCGTTATTTCTTCTTTGATCGTCTTTGATCTTCTTTGATCGTCTTTGATCGTCTTTGATCGTCTTTGATCTTCTTTGATCTTGTTTGTGGCCTCCTGTGCCTCCGCCGCCATATTGAAGGTGTGTTACCACCTGTCTGTCTCAGGCTTGCCAAGTCGTCGTACAATCTGACGCGCTTGTTCTTGTAAAGGACGTCTTTCTTTTCCTTGGCTGCCTTCAGCAGCAGCATCTTCTGCTTATAGCTCTTAAACTTCAGAGTCCTCGGTGGGTCTCCAGCAGGTGCGCCCTTTGCAGCATCATTGGGCACCGTGGAGGAGCCAGGACCTCTTCCAGAGCCTTCTAGACACGAACATGGATCCGGGACTTCAGCTCCCTCGGCCAGATTCACCAGATTCTCCAATCCAGTCTGGTCGGACTTTAGGCTCCAGCATTTCTTCTTCGCTCCGTGGTCGCTCCATGCTTTGTGTCCCGAAGTTAATTCACTTCCCTGCGTTGATGTTTTCTCCATCCCTGCTCGGTTTTACAGTATTTGGCGTCACCTTGTCTGATCTGCGTTTTCAAACTCAAACTTCACGTCAGGATTCCGGCTTGAACGTGACTTTCCAGCTCGCGGCCATAACCGGAAGTCAATTGCGATCTTTTTTTTAAATTTTATTTAATTTTATTTTTAAGAAGTTTTACAATATTAGAGACATGGGACAGAACAATTGCATAAGAAAAACAATAACAAGAGTCACAGATGGATAAAGTAAAAATAAATAAATAAAATAAAAAGCAGCAGGATCAATATAACATTTAGAGAGAGTCCACGTTTTAAAGACATTTCAGTTTCTTTCTTCTTTTCCTCATTTATCTTCAGTTTCTCCTTCATAAAACTCAAAGACAACCATAAATACTCCAACAAAAAATGTTACACAGTCAGTCACATTCACACTAATAATCTTGTCCGACCGGGTTTATTCCAGATGATCTGTCCATTTCTTCCACTCCTCTTTCAATGGAGACTCTTTTGACAGCCATCTTCTTGTAATAGCTTTTTTGCTGGCTACTAACATCGTTACATTATCAGTAACATTTATAGTTTGGGGGATATTACCTAGATAAATCGTGTTTAATCTCTGATTTAATTTTCTCCACCACATCTCGGCAGTAGGGTTGTATAATCGAACAGTCCCAAAAGGATCAGTGGAACTGATCCGCCTGGGCATTTCCACACTCTCTCCAGCATCTTCCATAACTTGGATGACCTTTCTGATGTTGTTTAATTTTGGGAGTAATAAAAAATCAGATCATATTTTTCCATGAAAATTCCCTCCAGTGGCCAGAACTGGAAGTGCTCATTTGAGTTTTACAGATATTTAGCCAGTCGTCTTCTAATATTTAGGGCCCGAGCACGCACTGGTGTGCGAGGCCCTATTGTTTTTCAAATGTTTATTATTTTTTTTATTTTTATTTTTTTTCTTTTTTCTTCTCATAAAGTAATCGCATTTTTGACTGCCTATATGTACTCGAAAAGTTGTGAAAATTTGCCTACCCCCCCAAAGTCGGGCGAAAAATTACGTATTTTGGGGGTCTCACACATGGACGAACAAAAATGGCTCTACGGCGCCACCTACGTTTCGGTTGTCGGAGGAGCCCCTCGACACGGTTTCATCCACGTGTACGAAATTTAGCGGGAGTATGTAACATCCCAGGCCGCAAAAAAAAGTCTCTTGGTGACCCGGGCTATGGTGAAGCGTACGGCGGGCACTTTGTTTCAAAGTTGGCGTTTTCGTGTTTTTGGGGTCATTTTCAGGGGTCGTATTTGAACAAACTCCTCCTACAGCTTTCATCCTATCTGTTTGAAACTTGGCGTGTGTGTTCTTAAAGGCTTCGACCATGAAAACTTATCAAAATCGTGAGGTTCAGATTTACTGCGTCAGAGGGGCGGGGCCACGAAATTTGGCGTTTTGGCGTGAAATTTTGACATGCTATAACTTTGCCAAAAATACTCCAACCTTCATCAAACTTCTGATATATAATCACAGTCTGGCCTAGAATACATTTCCATAAAAATATTTGGAGAATTTCACAGCGCCTCCTAGTGGCGACAGAAAAGACCACTTTTACGAAATGACGTCCAGCTCGCAAAATATTGACCATATCCACGTCAAACTAGGTGTAGATGTTGTCAAGGGCCTTGGTCTTGACATCTGAGAAAGAATTCAACGTTTCATCAGAGGGCGTGGCCGTGACGGCGCGTCAAAGTCAAGCGTGCCGATTTTTTTCGACGAAAAATGGAACTCCATTGACTTTTTGGCTGATTTTCAGGCAAAAGTGTTGGGCTTTTAAATACTTTGTCAGAGCTGTCTGAAACTTCTTGTGGTAATTAAGAGCAATATTATGCAAAATTCGGCTGCATAATTAATTTGGGGGCGGGGCGAAATCGCTCTATAGCGCCCCCTTGAATTTTTCTTTGATGCAGCCCTGCCACAGTTTTATACATAGAATTATGAAACCTTAGCCGAATTGCAGATGAAGACATGACCTACAAAAAAGTCTCTTGGAGAAATGGGCTACAATTAACAGGAAGCGAGATATTTAGTCATGAAAATCACCATTTTTGCTGTTTTGGGCGGTTGAGAAGGGGTCATATTTGAACAAACTCCTCCTAGGGATTTTGTCCAATTGACTTCAAACTTGGTAGTTACGTTCATATAGACTTCCTGACTAAAAGTTATCAAAATTATGAATTTTGATGAAAGAATGTGGGCGTGGCGATCCATTAAATTCCACCCTTTGAGTCAACCTTCGAACTCCTTTGACTTTTTGGCTGTTTTTTAATCACAAGCTGTGGTGTTTTCATATATTTTGTCAGAGCTGTCTGAAACTTCTTGTGGTTATTAAGGACAAAACTTCCAAAAGTCGGCTGCATATGTAATTAGGGGGCGGGGCGAAACCGCTCTATAGCGCCCCATTGAATTTTTCTTTAAGGCAGCCCCGCCACAGTTTTGGACACAGAATTATGAAACCTCAGCCGAATTGTACAGCATGGCAAGACCTACAAAAAAGTCTCTTGGAGCAATGGGCTAAAATTAACAGGAAATGCGATATTTAACAATGAAAATCACCATTTTTAGTGCATCGCTCTGGTTGACAGTGGTCCTATTTGAATGACTCCTCCTAGGAATTTTATCCAATTGACTTCAAACTTGGTAGTTACATTCATATAGACTTCCTGACTAAAAGTTATCAAAATTATGAATTTTGATGAAAGAATGTGGGGCGTGGCGCTCCGTCAGATTTGACCTTGTCCCGATTCTGGCTAATGTGTGTGTTCGATTGAGCGAAATGCTTTGAAAAAGGTTCGCAGCGGGTCTTCCGACTGGTGCCTTCCGACGTGCCAGCCGTCGAGTTGCGTGGGAGTGCGAGGGCCCGTTCAACGCTGCTTGCAGCTTTAATTATTTTTGCTTTTTTTCCCAGATGGATTTAACATGAAAAGTGGAACAACCATTGAGTGATTGTAAACAGGAATAGATTCGAGTAATCAGTTTTCGTTTCAGTTTAGATTGATATGCATCAGTCAAAGTGTTGACTAACTCACAGGTATCTTCCTCTGTTGCCCTTATGTTACAGTGAAAGCTCTAACTTGAAGGTATCTGAAGAAATCTTGATTTTCTAAGTCATAGGAGTCTTTAAGTTTTTGGAAACAGTCTAATCTTCCTTTATTAGAAATAAGACGATGTGATACCCTTCAACAGCCACTGTTTGAAACGCCCATCCATTAAAATCTTTGTCATGTGCCACCCATCGTAGTATTTTGATATGATTTTCCAGTTTGTTTTTATGACATTCTGCAAACCAAATATTTAGGCGTGTTTTTGTCCAATCACTAAGGTTTTGTTTGTAGGTATAGATTTCTGTCCCCCAGCAAACTCTGGAGGGGAATGTCCAATTGGCTTCTAGATTTTTCCATTTAGCATTATAATATGGGTCGCACAGATATATCAGATATCTAAGCTGTGCAGATTTGTAATAATTCTCTATGTTTGGAAGAGACAGTCCACCTTTTTCTTTGGATAGCTGCATGTTTTATATCTGATCCTTGGCTTAAGGCCTTTCCATATGAATCCAGATAGCATTCTCTTCCACTCTGTTAATTGTTTTTCGGGTATTTCTATTGGTATTGAGAGAAAGAGAAAAAGTAAGTAAGATATTCATTTTAACTATATCTATTCGATTATATTAATCTAGTGGTAGTAAGGTTTAGGTCCGTCTTTATCTCTTTGGTAATTGGCAGATAGATGGTGGATAAATTCTTTGGAATTTTTATTCCTAAATATTTGATGATGTCATTCTCCCATTTAAACTTGCACAGGTTAGTGATTTGTAATGAGGTATAGTTAAATGATATGATTTGTGTTTTCTCAATGTTTAACTTGTAGCCCGAGTCATAACCAAATATTTTTAAGGACATTCATTTTGGTAAACTTAAATCTGGTCGTGAAAGAATAATCAATATGTCATCAGCATAAAGGCAGGTCTTCTCTAATAGCCTGAGCCAAGGGTTCGATAAATAAGGCAAACAAGGCCGGACTTATTTTAATTCTGGCTGAGGGGGAATGGTATCATTTTTCAAGATATGATATGACCTTAACATCAAAGCCAAATCTTTGTAATGTTAAGTACAGGTAACTCCAACTAACTGAATCAAATGTCTTTTCAGCGTCAAGACTGAGAACAATAGATTCATCTTTATTTTTGTTCATATGTTCCAGTAGGTGTAAAGCCCGTCTTACGTTATCTTGTGTCTGTCTGGTTTTAAGGAACCCAGTCTGGTCTTCATCTATTAAGTCCGGAATAATATTTTCTAATCTTCTTGCAATTATTGAAGCAAATAATCTGTAATCTAAATTTAAAATCGATATCGGTCTGTATGAGCTACACTCAGATTTATCTTTGCCTGCCTTGGGAATTACAGAGATAATGACATGTCTCCAAGAAGCTGGTGTTTCACCCCCATTAAGTATAAAGTGAAAACATTTTAATAATGTTGGTGATAGTAAATCTCTAAATGCTTTGTACCATTCTGCACCGTATCCATCCTCACCAGGCATTTTACTGAAATAACATCCATCATTATTTTATGCTGTTCTGATCCAATGGATGGTAAATCCAGTGAGTTAAGAAAGTGTGTAATACTTAAGGGGTCTGCTCCTTTTGGTTGTGTGTAGTCATTATAATAATTTTCAAAGGACTTTTGTATTTCTTGTAGTTTATGATTCCAGATTGCGTATCTTTAATTTTATGGATGGACCGTTCCTCTTGTTGCTTTCTTATCCTCCAGGCTAGCAGTTTTTTAGCTCTTGGGCCTTTATCATAGTACTTTTGTTTGATGATTTTTGCCTTCATCTCCTCATAACTGTCATATATTTTGTTTAAGTTTTGTTTAGTAAGTTTTATCTGATCTAATAGTTTGGGGTCATTAAGTTCCACGTGTTTCATTTCTAGGTTTTTTAGTTCCTCTAATAGATCTTTTAATCGCTTCTGTTTAATTCCCTCTTTTTAATTGAGGACCACATTATAAGTTTTCCCCTCATTACTGCTTTAGCAGCATCCCATACAGTACACGGAGAGACTTCACCGGTATCATTTTGTTCTAGATATTCCTTAAATTCCTTATCAATATATTGCTTACATAACGGATCATTTAATAAGCTTGTATTGAGCTTCCATGTTGTATTCTTAATTTCAGTGTCCAGGTGTAAGGACAGGTATACTCCTGCGTGGTCTGAGATATCTTTGACTCCTATATGACGTTTTAAGATTCTGTGTCTTTCTGAGTTAAACATGAAACGGTAGTCAATTCTGGAATGAACATTATGGGGATGGGAGAAAAATGTCAATTGTTTTGCTGTTGGGTTTAATTCTCTCCAAACATCCATCATACCTGCTTCAATCAGAAGTTTGTTAACCGTATCGGTCTCTGAGTTCATTCTTTTTGTTACATTGGTAGAATCCAGAGAAGGTTGTAACTGTATATTCCAATCTCCACCACAAATGAGGATCCCGTCAGCCTCTTCAGCAGCCCTTGGCTATTTAATGACGACAGTGGAGATTTTCTGACGGGTGCATTTCATTTTATTCCTCTCGATTGGCACCGTGAAAACTAAAGAAAATAAACATAAATTGCAATGAAATATTTCATGCACATTTTCTCACAAAAATCACAATTTCCATTTTATACAAAGTCACCCGTCTAAGAATTTAAGAAAATAAGGCTTTTGCATATCTAACATTTTACACTTTTACACACAGAAAGTGTCCTATGCCATAACTTCACAGTATAATCACATTTATAACACTTTTACCTTGCTCCGCTCAACCAAGGCTGCAAACTCTGCTAGCAAACATGCAGTTAGCATCCAGCGCTCACTCGTGTGCGCTGGAACAAACAAAATAAAACATATTTAACAGCCACCTACACCGTTCACATTCAAACGTACCACAAACACACATCAGACAATAAATGTCTCTTTGCTTTTTCCTCCGCTCCGTGTTCCCGCGCTGCGTCCGCCCCCAAACTGCCACTTACAGCCTCTTCAGCAATCAGATCAAATATCTCCTTTACCAGTGATTTGTCATTACCTGCTGGTCTATACACATTTAAAAGTGTCAATGTGACCTTTCACTAAAATGTGCCTCCCTTCGGTGTCCTTTATCTGTTTTGAAACCTGAATACAACTTTATTAGAGATTAATATTGAGTTTCATCTTAGTGATCAACTTGCTTCTCTTGATAGTTTTGCAAGCCATTAACATTTAAAGTAATTATCTTATATTCCTGATTTAGCATTCTACCTCTCAATACTAATGCACCTATTTCCCTCTTTGCTTACTGTAACAATGTAAATAAAAACCATCTGCGTTGAACATGACAAAACAAGAACAATAACTTCCAACAGTGAAGTAAAGTGACATCTTCTGAACAGGGAGGGGAGGCCTCCAAAGAAAGGGCCCCTCCAGGTGTGTCCTAACATCGTCCTATAAAGTGAATTTAGTTCACACACTTAGTGAGTTGGGGTAGTTACCGTCTCCCAGTGGAACAGTGTTTTCATATTATGTTCTGCTAAGAACTATTAACATTTAGCCCGTGTTCAGTAAGACAGGGAGCCTTTTAACAGTCTTTTGAAATAGTTATCCTCAAGCCAGACTCTCCTGGCGTGTGAGAGCTCGCTGGAATCTCCGGAGCTCATCTTTCCGACGTCTCGGGGAGCCGCTGGTCTGCCATGCGTCTGTCCCCAGCTTCATGCGGGGTGTCTCGGCTGTCTGGGGAGCATCGCTGGGCATATTGTGCGCCTCGGTTCCTTCATCAGCTGTTCGTATCCCCTTCTTTAGCATATGGTGGTGGGTCCTTCTTCCGTCTTTTTAATGACTTCTGCTGGGTAGTCGTGATCGAAGTAAACTCTTTTCCCGTTGATATGAATCTCTTTCTTTTTCCATGCTCAGCACAAGATCTTTGGTTTTATACAAGAGGAAATATGCGACCATGGATCTCGGGGCTGCTTGCGTGGTGGCTTTGGTCCGAGTGACCGGTGGCAACGTTGTATTTTGAGGTCGATGTCCGGGAGTTGAAACTCCGACTTAATACATTTCTCCAGAAACTCACATGCGTTGTCTCCTCCTCTTATTTATTAGAGGAGCGTGTCTCTAAATCCGTTAGCTTGGACACTATGCGCTCTTGCTCCTTCAAGGCTAGGAGAAGCGTGTCCTTCACGGTCACGCTCCACCTCCTCCACCTCCTCCACTCCTCCACCTCCTCCATCCTAACCCCCGTGTTCTTTACTTCTGCCCCGATCTCACTCAGGTTCTGGTTAACTTGTTCTTTAAAGTTTCCGAGTTCTTCCTTTAGGTCTTTTTTAATTGTCTCACAAAAACTGCTCAGCTTTAATGTCAGCGCGGATAGCTTCTAAGCTAGCTTTATGAATGCCTCCTGTCGCTGTCTCTTCTCCTCACTGTCTTGACTTGTTGTGTTGACTTGTTGTGTTGACTTGTGTTGACTTGTTGTCTTGACTTGTTGTCTTGACTTGTTGTCTTGACTTGTTGTGTTGACTTGTGTTGACTTGTTGTCTTGACTTGTTGTGTTGACTTGTTGTGTTGACTTGTGTTGACTTGTTGTCTTGACTTGTTGTGTTGACTTGTTGTCTTGACTTGTGTTGACTTGTTGTGTTGACTTGTTGTCTTGACTTGTTGTCTTGACTTGTTGTGTTGACTT